>OMKZ01026098.1:25531-57779 GCA_900302535.1 Neoniphon sammara
CTCCCCACCCCACACCACCCACTATGGAGACCATTTCAGAAGCCAGCAAGGGATGGGGCGGCTAGAATATGGTTCGTCCGCATCCCCTTCTGCGGTGGCCTCTTCACCTGCGAGTATAGGGCAGTACAGGGCTGATATGAGTGCACCCTCTCCCCGCTCTTCTTCAACTGGACGACCTGACCTAGTCACTGGCTCCCCTGCTGGGATGCTGGAATCTGGGGATGGTTTGTTCAAGGCACCTATGACGCCACGGATGCATCAAGGGGAGGGCGGGCCACTTCATCCCGGAGCTTCCCCCAGCCACCCTTCTGAAGGCTACAGGCAGTCTCCTTCCACCCCCTTCTCTGACCCCTATGGCCAGCCACCCCTCACTCCAAGACCACAGTCAGGAGACAGCTGCTCCCCTGTGCCCCAGAGACATTCTGTAGCCCAACAGGAACCCTGCCCCAGAGTGCCCTCCAGCCCTCAATCTCAGGGCAGCTCTCAATCTCCCCTCACTCCTGGAGGCCTCTCAAATGATGCTTTCTCTGTCCAGTCTCCTGCTACCCCTCGTTTCCAGTCCCCAGACCCTTACTCTCAGCCGCCATCAAGGCCACAATCTAGAGACCCTTTTGCTGCTCTCCACAAGCCCCCTCGTCCCACCTCTGTTGCCCCAGAGGGAACTCCAAGTTACAAAACCTCACCTCATTCTAACCAGCCACCTCCAACCCTGCCTGCCTCCAGTCCTATGGGGGATCCTCTCTCTGGGAAGCCTTCAGCACCTCCTGCTTTCAGCCGCAGCCCCAACACGGGCAGCTATCAGATGACCCAACAGCAGGCTCAGATGGCTCAGGCTCAGCTGCAGCAATCTCAGCCACAAGGTCAACAGGCAGGGGTGGACAACTTCAACTCCAGGGTTCCACCTCCTTCTGGGTCTCAGGATCCCACAGCTGTCCGCCCTCCGGAGTCAGCTCATCAGCCAGCTATGCCAGGGACCCAGGAAATGCCTGACATTTCAGCAGCGCAAGACCCTGAGTTGGAGAAACACAGACAGGTATTTATATTGCATTGCAAGGCAGTTAACAATCACCGTCTACTAAAGTTCCAAGGTTTGTTACTAAGGGATGCTTGTTTTCCTCTTTAGCGACAAAAGCTGAGGGAGTTCTTAATCCGACAACAAATGCAAAGAAACTCAATGAGACAAGAGAAGGAGGCGGCTGCAGGCAGTGCTTCCCCCGGCTGGCCTGGTGGAGAGATTGGAACCTTTCAACAAGACAAGGCTCACAGAGCACCACCACCTTATCCACAGGTACACATTAAAATACAGTTCCAGTGTGATTTGAGTTTTTGCAGATTTTTTTTACATTTTCCATCCGTATAATGTTAATTGTTAGTTTTTACATCCATGCACCATGATTTAAGATACAGAATCAGAATCAGTTTGCCATACTTCTTGGTCTCATTGAATTCTACTCAGTTCTTAATGGCATAGACAGCAACTCTGGAGAATTCCAGAGTGCTAATATTAACTTTTGCGTTTTGAAATTTGACAAATTTGCCATTTCATTTGAGGGTGCACATTTGGGAACACAGCAAGAGCAAAGATTAAATAGGAGGGGGGATTTTACTTCCACTTTCTGCCTCTCTGGCCTCCACTATAGACTGTATAAAATAAATGGACATAGTTCTTGTGACGAAACCCACTTGTTTCTAAACTGTCTCTTTTAAGAGTTTCTCCTGATGATCATTGTCATTTAGTTATTTCTTGGAGCTTGAAAACATGGAAAACACAATTCTGTAATAGTGATACTGAAGCTGAGGGGAGTGAGTGTAACCCTGGTCAGGTAGCACAAGCTAATGTTTAAAAATAAGATAATTGGTTGAATGTTAACTCACAAGCGAGGTGCTTTCTCAATAAATGTTAGCATTGGGATATATCATACTAATTTGGGCTAGCTAACAGGTCAAATAAAAAAACAAGCAGAATCCTTAGAGGGTCTGTTAATACAGCTGAATGCAGAACAAGACATTCTCAGTGATAAATGAAAAGCATTAATCAAGTATACCTAATATTACACAAAAAAACAAAAAAAACTCAAAATCTCCAGACAGAAGCCAGAGTCATTGTGTGTGGACTGGACTATACAGGAAGTTCTGTCATTTAAATGCACACATTGTCATGGCTACACATAGCTATGATGTGACTTCTAGCTAGACGATGCAGCAGACCTGCTCCACTTGGCTCCTGGTAAAAAGTAACCACACCTAAGAACACAACCCATTTTGCCCTTTTCTACTCTAAATGGAACCTTAATTCTCAAATCAACATCAAGAGACCATAACCTCATCGGGGGAATGAGGTAATAAATTGATAAAAATGCAAACAGACTTTTTTAAAATTTTTATTTTATTTTTTCAGCTGGCCCAGTGGCCCTCTGGTGTCTATTAGGAAGAATTGCGCTTCCACTTTGGCTCCAGCACAGCCCTCGTGGTTGCTGCCTGGTTTCCTTATTTTTCTCTCCAAAATAAAAGTTGGTTACAGTGCTGGAAGATGATTTACGGTGATGTAAAGTTACAGTGTTATTGTCCTTCAACTACAAAACCTTACAAATCTATCATCTTGGTAGCTGGGTAAAGTAGTGATTAGGGTCAGTGTCCTTCAAGTGTGAGGCCTGGCTTAAGTCCCAACAAGCCTCCACTCTGTGTCCATGAACATGACACTGACTCCCTACCAGTTCCAGACACAGTATTCTGTTGCTGACCTTGTGTTGTCACTTCTCTATAGAAGTGTGTGAGCCAAAGGACACATCAAGAGTGGAGTACCTTTGCCTTGGTTTTGCTTATTATTTATCTGTGGTTTAACAATGATGCTGTTGACTCTTCCTATAGGATCGTGTTGCTGCTGTTACTGCTGGACCTCAGGCTGCTCTGGCAGGGAAGATGTCCACAGCTGCTGGTGTCATGGATGACAAACTCATTCGGCCACCACCTACAGGAACCCCTGCCATTATGGATCCCAGTGTACTAAGGTAAACACTTACTCATGTTAGAATTACATACAGTGTGAAGTGTGGCAAAACTTTCTAGTCTCTGCCAGACTTAGCCCCAGTGTTTACATTAGCTTCAGAATTAAAAATTGCATTAAAAAGCATTGCATTAACATAAAAAAACTTAGAATAATGTAAATGCAAGGAACATACAGCATTCGGTTTATTGTTTTTTGTTTATTAGAATCCTCATTAGCTAAGCGTGTCAGAGTCATGACATAAGACAGTTATATAATTACAGTTGTCGTGAAACTGTGCATATAAATATTCAAATGGGAACCATTGCCAAGTTGCAGCACAGCTAGAACTGATTCAGGAATGGAATGGGCCAAGTCACAAACCTGTAGCCTGGCCATTAGCTCACCATAGTTGTAGTATTAGAGTGCCAAAGCTAACCAAACAGGAGCAGCTATCTAGGTTAACAAACCTGGCTCTAAGAGACCAGTCATTCACCTTTCATATATTTCTGCCCTTCAGGCCACCAGGACCCACCAAACCTCAGGGCATGTATGCCCGTCCACCTTTCCCTCCTCAGTGGCAGGGCCAGGCTCCAGGTCCACGGAGGTTCCCCCAGCCTGGCATTGAGGCTTTGGGTGCAAGGCACCATCTCAACCCTGCTGTCAACATCCAGGCAATCCAGGGCATGGCTAACCCCCGTGCCATGATGCCAGGACCTGGTGGAGAGGCCATGCAGCCAATGGGGCAGGGACCCCCACCACAGTTCATTGAGTTAAGACACAACTCGCAGAGACTACCTTTGGGACCTCAGTTTATGCCCCGAGGGCCCCAGCCCAGACAGCGTCTCTATGTCCCACAGCAGGAAATAGCAGCACCCTATGTTCAGCAGCATCCTATACCTCAGGCTGCTAACATTCAAACAGAGGGGCCCAGTGGCTCACAGTTGGGATTACAGCAGGGTCGGCTATCCATCTTACTGCCTCAGCAGTCCACCGGCCCTGCATCACAGCAGCCCCAACTCCAGCCCCAGGCAGCCACTCCCACTCCCAGCACAGAGCAGCATCAGCCTCCACAACCTGGCTTAGTTGCAGAGCCCCCGACTGCCAGTGTAGATACCAGTGTAGAACTTCCAGAGGCTGACCTGGAGGGACTTGGTGATGCCCCTGGAGATGGAGGTGTGGAGGATGAGGATGATTTGGCTCTGGACTTGGACCCTGACAAAGGAGATGATGACCTGGGCAACCTGGACAATCTGGAAACCACTGATCCGCATCTAGATGACTTGCTCAACAGTGATGAGTTTGACCTGCTGGCCTACACTGACCCTGAACTGGACCAAGGAGACCCCAAAGATGTCTTCTCAGACCAGCTCCGGTTGGTGGAGGCAGAAAGTGAAGCGCCTTCATCTTCCTCTGGATCTGCGCTTGTTAAATCAGAAGAGAAACCTAAGGTGGAGCCAGGTCAGAACTCTAACTCAACAGCCCCTGCCACTACAGGAGGCTCTGCTGCCCAGCTGCTGCCATCCTCGGTAAGTGCTGATGCCTCCAAAATCAAACTGGAAGACAGAGGCCTCACCCCTCAGGTGCAGCCAGAACAGACTGCGGTGAAAGATGAAATGGGAGAGGCTGTATCCATGCTCCTTGGTGGGACCACACCATCGACCAAGCCCACACAACCAGAAAACCAGTCTGCTTCACTCAGTTCTGTTCGGTTAGGGGGGCTTCCATACCCTCTGCCAGGGCAAGGTGATCCCTTGTCCTTCACTCCAGCTACTCCACACCCAGATATGGGGGATGATCCTCTGGGGCTGCCTGATGTTGGGGGCCAGCACTCTCCTGCCATGGATCTAGCCAAGGTGGAGAGTTCCTTAGAGGGTGAGTTGCCTCTTCTAATCCAGGATCTACTGGAACATGAGAAGAAGGAACTACAAAAGCAGCAACAGCAGCAACAGCTCAGTTCCCTTCACCAGGGAGGTGTGGCATCACATATGCCTGGCATCCCAGGTCAGCAGCCTAATCCACAGGCACCTGGGCAGATAATGCTGCCCCAACACCACCGCCCCCCACCCCAGGCAATGATGGGTCAGCCAGGGATGGTAACGCGTCCTCCGCACATTCTGCAGCAGCAGCAAAGGCTCATAGCTGCTGGAATGGCACCTCCACCCCACATGGCCATGGGTCAGCAGCAAGCCATGATGAGGATGGCACAGCCTGGAGGTATGCATCCAGCCCTAAGTCAGCAGCAGCAGCAGCAGCAGCAGCAACAACAACAACAACAACAACAACAACAAATGGTCAAACAGTCACCACTTGCCAACAACTTCTTCCCTGATAAAGGTGAGCTTTATGACTCATCACTGTTATTGTTATATTTGATGTTAGTTCTGTAGTCTGATATCAGATTTTATTTTGTCACAGATTTAGACAAATTTGTTACTGATGACATCATGGATCCCATTGCCAAGGCAAAGATGGTGGCTCTCAAGGGTATCAAGAGAGTGTTAGCACAGGATCCAATGGGTGTTCCCCCTGGCATCAACAGGTATGTTTTATATTGTTGAAAAAATTACTTAGGCTTAACTAGGAAATTTTGATTGATGTTCAGTCAGCCTGCATTTCACCATCTTTAGGTTGCTGCCCTCCTGTCCTCCACTGGGAGTATTTTTGACTTATGAAACGATACAGTTAAAATATCAAAAGTCAGATACTTCTGTAAAAAATAAATAAACATTTTTTTAACACCATAGTAGCGTGTAAGCATTTATCATGGTTCGGAAACCCTATGCCCTTATCAGACCCTTGATCACTATAGTGCACGTTAGCTATAAGATGCATGCTTTGCTTTTTTTTCCCAGGCAACAAGTTTCTCTACTTGCTCAAAGGCTGGCCTCTGCCCCAGGCGCAGATCAGGGCCAGCTTACATCTGGACCATCAAAAGTATGCTCTTTCATTTCAGTGAAAGTGAAATTTGTTTGTTGAATTTAACTCCAAGTCTGTTGTCTTTGTTGATTGTTCTAATATTCTCTTTTTTGTGTTGAGGAGGGAGAAACCAGTGACCCAACCCAGTCAAGACCCAATCCCCCACAGTTTGTGCAAGGAATTATCAGTATGTTATGCTGATCCTTTCTCTTGTTAAGAATTCATGTAATAATTTGAAAAAATGTGAAATTGCCTTTCCCCATGCTGTTTTATGGATGTGTCAACAGTTGTTCTTTTCTGTTTCAGATGACGCAGAACAGCACCAATATGAGGAATGGCTTCTCCACACACAGCAGTTACTCCAGATGCAATTAAAATTTTTAGAGGAACAGATTGGAGCTCACCGCAAGTCCCGCAAGGCACTGTGTGCCAAGCAGCGCACTGCTAAAAAAGCTGGCAGGGAGTTTGCTGAGGCAGATGCAGAAAAACTCAAGTTGGTTACAGAAGAGCAGAGCAAAATACAGAAACAGCTTGACCAGGTATAGATTGTGACAGTTCAGATATGGAAAACTTCAATAACGTATTTGCTAACTTCACTTGTTCACTTGTCAATGGGACTTGGGTCCTTGAAATCCATGCTCATGTCTGCTCAATATTTGTTGTGTTCTAGGTACGCAAGCAGCAGAAGGAACACACAAATCTTATAGCAGAGTATAGAAGCAAGCAGCAGCAGCACCAGCAAGGCTCAGGTCTTCTGACCCCAGGACATTCTACACAGGGCCCCCCTCACATGCTCTCAAAGATGCCTGGCCAGATGATGATGAGTCAGCAGGGAACTCCAATGATGGGCCAACACCCTGGCATGATGCCGCAAGGTGGAATGCCTGTCAGGATGCCCCAGGGGCAGCCCCTAATGGGCGGAGCCCAACCTCAGCTCTCTGGAGCTCTTGGAGCCAGAGCCCCTGGCCCTCTTGGGGCTCCTGCAGGGTTCTTTCCACAGGGGGCTGCAATGCAAGGTGCAGACCCCAGGCTTCTCCAGGAGAGGCAACTTCAGCATAGGATGCAGATGGCCAAACTCCAGCAGCAGCAGGCGATGATGGGCCAGCAGTCAATGCCACACCCAACTCAACAATCTGGTATGATGAGCCAGCCACAGCCTGGTATGATAGGGAACCCACTTATGGGCCAACAACAACAGCTACCAAACACTCAACAGGGAATGCTGGCTAACCAGACCAATCAGCAGAGCATGATGCAGGTTTCCCAAGGAATGATCGCAGGTCAGCCTGTGGTACCACCTCAGCAGAACCTTATGGGAGGCCAGCCCATAAACCAACCTCAGGGCATGATGACAGCTCAACCTGGGATCATGGGGAACCAGCCTGTTGGGCTGCCCCAGCAGCAGCAGAGACCTCAGGTGATGATGGGCCAGCAGGGTATGGTTGGATCTCCAGGTCATCCTGGCCTCAGGGGACCCCAGTCCCAGCTGACTACGCAGAATATTATGGCCCAACGCATGCTTACATCTCAGCAGCAGAATGCTGCCAAGAATCTAGCCCACCTTCAGCAGCAACAGATGGCACAGCAAAGGCAACCAACACAAAATTTAATCAATCCATCCAGCCAAGAGCAAGGAGTACTCTCACAACCTTCTACCCCACAGATGGGTTCCTCTCCTTCAGCAGGAAATACCACACCCCAGCCACAGGGAGCTGCTGAGAGCTTACCACAGGGGTTTCCGCAAGACAGCCAGAACTCAGGCCCCAAAGAGGGTGGGATCCTTAGTCCTGATCCAAGAACCCCACCACAACGGAGTGGACCTTCCACTCCCAATCAAATGGGCCAGCAAGGCTCCGCAGGAGATCAGCAAACTGACATGGGACAACAGCAGCAACAACAGCAGCAGCCACATCAAAATCAGGTTTATATGGGTCAGCAACCACAAACAAATCCTCAGTCTGTACCTCAGCAACAAGCAGGTTTGGTTGGAAACCAACAAACTGGCAGGCTTTCTCAAGTGCAGCAGCAGCACCAGCTCTCTCTGCAGAGGCAGGGGTCCGTCAATACTGACAAGTCTGGTTTGGGCACAGTAAAAGAGGAAGTGCCACAGATAGATTTTTTAGCCCAGCATCAGCAACAACAACAACAACAAACTACTGTTCAGAATGTCATACAGCAGTCACAGGATCCAAATATCCAGCAGCAAATTATGGGCCAGAACCATGCTGGCCAGCCGCAGCCTGGTGTGATGGGTCATCCTAGTCCTCAGCAGCAAGCCCTCATGGCTCAGCACCAAAAACAACAGGCAATGATGGGCATGATGAGAGCCCAGCAGCAAGGGATGATGGCACAGAGGCCTGGAGTTCCACCAGGACAGATTCATACCCCCATTAACATTCAGGCTATCATTGCTCAGAACCCTCAGCTCCGCAATCTTCCCCCAAATCAGCAGATACAGCACATCCAGGCCATGATTGCCCAGCGGCAGCTCCAACAGGGCCAGATACTACGGATGTCTATGGGCCAAGGTCAGCCAGGCCAGTTGAGGCCTCACATGCCACCAGGACAGGTGCCACAGGTTGGGCAGCGGATGCCAGGGATTGAGGGTCAGCAGATGTCCTATGGAGTCATGGGGAAACCTGGAGCAGTGGGCACTCCGCAACAGTCAAGCATGTTGGGTCACCAACCTGGAGTTACTCCTCAGATGCAGCAGGGAATGATGGTTCCTGGCCTACAGCAACAGTCACAAGTAGGACAGATAACACAGCAACAGCAGATTATGAGAGGTCAGGTCCCATCAGCTCGTTCCCCCATTGAACACGGCCGTATGGTCAGGCCGATGTCTCCACGTCAGCCCTTGGCCAACTCTCCTGGAGATTCACAACGCCATGCAATGACCCAGGTGATGGGGATGCGTCCACCCACCCCTAACCAGAACCAACAGCAAGCCCTCATGGCAGGTGCAGCAGGCCGTTTGCAGAGCTCTCCATCTCATGCAGGCTCTCCAAGAGGTTCCTCGGTGCAGAGGCTTGATTCAGGTATGAGCCCAGCCACTCCGGGCACACCGCATTCAACCCACGTGTCTTCTCCTTCTGTGGTTGACAGCGGAGCTACAAGAGGAAGTCCATACAGCCAAGTCAAGGCATCTCCACTCAGGTCACCTGGGGCTAAAAGTCCACTTGATTACCCAGGACTGAAAGCAGAACCCCACACTTCTGGCAGTGAAGCATCTCAAACAGCCCCAGTCCCTCCTAGTGGCCCACAGCAACAGGGCACAGAAGGCCATGTTCCTCATACACAGCCTGGCTCTAGAGAAGGGGACTTGTGCAAGATGACCCTTCAGAACATCAAGCAGGAGCCCAAGGAAGTTCAGTGTGATGGTGTGGGAGGAGAGGCTCATCCTGGGGCTATAAAACGAGAAGCCACTGGTGAGCCAGTTAATTCAAACAACGCTGGCTTTGTAAATGCTGGAAACATGGCAGGAGACCCTGGAGCTCAAGGTGCCAGATCTGAAACTGGACAGCAACTACTCCAGAAACTTCTGAGAACCAAGAACCTTCAACTTGCTGCTCAGAGGCCTTCCGAGGGCATCCACAATGAGATTAATGGCCACATCAACAGCAAGCTGGCCATGCTGGAGCAAAAACTTCAGGGTACCCCACGCAATATGGAGGTACTTTTTTCTTTCCCACAATATATTCATGCTATTTGCTCTTATCATGCTGTTCTTGATGGAGAAACCTACAAAAGCCCTTACAATTAATTTTCTTGACTGTTACAGGATCTGCAGTCTATCACAAAAAGGCCTCCTGTAGCAAAGGCCAAGCGCACTAATAAGACTACTGGAGAAAGAGGGCCTAACTCTCGCAAGAAAAACAAGAAGGAAGAAGTTGGAAAAAGTGCTGAAGCCCTGATGAAACAACTGAAACAGGTAAGAGGAGAATATCAGTTCAATTTCCTACTTGATTTGGCCACTACTGTTTATTAGTCATTTCGATTAATGGTCATTTATCCCCCAGGGCCTCTCTCTGCTGCCCCTGATGGAGCCCTCTATCACTGCCAGTCTGGACCTGTTTGCCCCTTTTGGCAGCAGCCCAGCCAATGGCAAAGCCCAGCTCAAGGGTTCCTTTGGAAATGCAGTACTGGACAACATTCCAGACTACTACTCTCAGCTGCTCACGAAGGTAACATAAAGCTATATTACCTACGACTGGCTGTGGCAGTCAAGAACAAAAGCATTTTTACAATAATCGTGTCTTGTGTCTTTACAGAGTAATCTCAGCAACCCACCAACACCCCCATCCTCCCTTCCCCCTACACCCCCACCTTCAGTACAGCACAAACTGCTCAATGGGTTGACTGCTGTGGAGGAGCTGTCTGAGGGCCCAAAAGAGACAGAGCCAACAGAGGAGCCTATGGGTAAGCAAAGAGTGATTTAGCCAGGATTAATGGTAATCTTTTTTAATTGGTCTGAAATCCAAGTGTCGTTTTAATCGGTTGGTAAATAACACTCTACGTACTCTCTAGATTCTGTAACAGAGGAGGTGAAGAGTGTGGATATTCTAGCAGCTCTCCCTACCCCACCACATAACCAGAATGAAGACATCAGGTATAATATGAAGCCTATCTGAATCCTTTGAGAGTCAGAGTGCATTGATTTAATTGTGCTGAGTGGCTATAACCTTCCTTGTCACAGGATGGAAAGTGATGACGAGGATGCCCCAGAAAGTATCATCCCGGCATCATCTCCTGAGAGTAATGTAGGTGATGAAACATCACGTTTTCCTCGCCTACGGGAACCCAAAGAGGAGGAGACAGAGCGAGCAATATCACCCATCATCCCCCTCATACCTCGCACTGCCATTCCAGGTACAAACCTGACACCATTCTGTCTAAATGTAATTCCCACAACAGTTTGCATCACTTAGAGTTATCAGCAAGTCAGCTGAAATGTAGACTGCCAAAAAGATTGAATTTGTACATTTTGTCATCACATGTTCAGCATTCCCAGAGAACAAACCATTTGAAGCAGGCGATGGCAAGGTAGTTTCCACATCTAACCACTGGGACAAGGCCAAAACGAACGAGGTGTCAGTTACCTTCACGTTGTCCTCTGCTGCAGCCAAGGTACAAACACATCTTGTCACTGCACTGTATTTAACCTTTTTTGTATAGTCATGCAAAGTGGGCATTTAACATATAATTCTGACTGTCATCCAGAATCTGAACCATGTGATGGTGGCCATGGCCCAGCTGCTGAACATAAGGATGCCAGTTTCCTATGAGGTGACTTTCCCACCAAGCCCTGGCATGGCCGGAGCGGCTGGTCCTGGGAAAGGCCCCGACCAGTCAGGTACCTGAACTCTGGGACTAGTGTTAATTTTCCCAGCATTTTGTCATACTGTGTTTACAGTGGCATACTACTAAAACTATACAGTTGTTTGATGAAAATGGCTTTTATCTTTACTGTGTACAACTTCATATGATTTTGGAAGCTGTCATACTTTTTTGGAAATGTAAACACAATGGTCAAATAAGGGTCATGTTTTGTATTTTAATGCATGTATGTGATTGGATAACAGTCCACTGCAACTGGAGTGAAAAACATATTTTTGCTTACTAAGCTGTAAGTGTATAAAAAAAACTATATTCTAAGTTTTATTTTAAAGGGACATTGAATAGTTTGACTTCTACTGACCAAGGAATTGCAACAAAATGAACTGGGCACTGGACAGCTTAAGGGGGGCTGTAAATTAAGCTAACTAAATAGAGCAGAGTCCCAACAGCACCAACAAGCAAAGAAGACATATATCACAATGCAAAATACTGTAATGATTATGCTATTTTGTCATTTTGACAGTTTGTGACTTGAGAATGAAATGTCTAGCAATGCTGGTCACTCACTTGTAGCATCATGTTTCAGTGTGGAGCAGTTGAAAACGTGACAGGAAATTTCTGTTCTAGACCAGTTACTGTCCAGAAAGTGAGTTTTGAATGTCAGAAACCTCATCACCGGGCAAATTAATCATGCTTTTGAATCTAATCAACAAGCCTGTCAAACCTTTACAGATACTGTATTTTAGGGCCATTTTATGCTAAAGGACTGTAAGAATCTTACTTACTGCACCTTTCTTTTAAATAGGAGTGTCTTATAATGGTATGGTCATGTTTCATAGGGGCTCTGTGTGTAAAGGATGGTGCTTCACCTAATCAGGATGAGTGGCTGAGGCAGTTTGATGTGTCTTTACCAGGATGCACATTGAAGAAACAAGTAGACATTCTGTCACTCATCAAACAGGTCAGTACAGATTTATGCAGAGGTTTTAATTACTGCAGTGTTTTTTTTTCTTTTACTTAGTGGTAGAGCCATTTATAATACATTATTAGAATTTTAGTTATTTTATTACTTTAATAGTTTATAATACATTGATAGTAGAGGCATTGATCTCACACATCCATGTTTTCTCTCAGGAATTTCCAGAGCAAGAGGACAAACCAGTCCAGCATTGTTACACAACCAATGTGAGCGACTTGGATGTCCGCCACCTTCCGATTATACCAGTGGAGGAATCTCCACCCCCATCACCCTCCCCTCCACCACCTCCCTCATCTGTCCCAGTTCCAACTAGTGAAGCTGAACCTTCCACAAAATCGGTCTCGCCCTCCTCTTCTCCCTCCAGTCCCACCAATGTCCAGGTTAAAACTGAGCCTGAGCAGGTTGCTGTTGCTCCTCCTAGCGATGCTGAACCAGTTGATGATAAAGAACCAGGTGTAGCTGCTCCAGAACCAGCCACGGATCCAGCTGCTACCTCTGCAGTTCCTGGTCCTACTTCTCCTACTGAAGATGCTGTGGATACTGTTGCCAAGGAGAACAGTTCAGCTGATGAGCCAGCTGACATTCCCAAGGATTCCCCCACCACCATGGAGGCTTCCCCCAAGGCCATTAAGCAGCGCAGGCCTCTGTCCCCTGAAGAGGAGGTCGTACAACCTAAAGTGAAGAAGTGGAAAGGGATTCGCTGGAAGCGTCTTCAGATTGTCATCACAATCCGTAAGGGTGGCTCTAAGAAGGAGAACAGCCGTGAGGTGTCTGAGCTGATGGAGCGGCTGCGCATCACCCTGCGGCCAGAAAAACTACCTCGGGACAAACGCAAATGCTGCTTCTGCCACGAGGAAGGTGATGGGGCCACAGATGGGCCTGCCCGCCTCCTTAACATTGATGTGGACCTGTGGGTGCACCTGAACTGTGCCCTCTGGTCCACAGAGGTGTATGAGACACAGGGTGGTGCCCTTATAAATGTGGAAGTGGCCCTGCGTCGTGGCCTGCGCACCCGCTGTGCATACTGCCAGAAGACAGGTGCCACCAACAGCTGCAACAGACTCCGCTGTCCCAATGTGTACCACTTTGCCTGCGCCATTCGGGCACGCTGTATGTTCTTCAAGGACAAGACTATGTTGTGCACCCAGCACAAGCTGAAGGGCCCCAGTGAGGAGGAGCTCAGCAACTTTGCCGTCTTCCGTCGTGTCTACATCGAGCGTGATGAGGTCAAGCAGATTGCCAGCATCTTACAGAGAGGAGATCGCATCCACCTGTTTCGTGTGGGTGGCCTCATCTTTCATGCTGTTGGCCAGCTCCTGCCCTCTCAGATGGCCATCTTCCATTCACCCACTGCCATCTTCCCTGTCGGCTATGAAGCCACGCGCATCTACTGGAGCACGCGTGTACCCAACAAACGCTGCCGCTACCGCTGCCGCATCAGTGAGCATGAAGGCCGACCCCTGTTTGAGGTGCGCGTTCTTGAGCACGGCATGGAGGACTTGCACTACCGTGACACCAGTCCAGAAGGTATGAATTACACACTGCCACCACTTCATGTTATGACACATCTCAGGGTTGTGCTCACAACTTAAAATAACTATCTTAACTCTTGACTGTGTTAATTTTCCATTTTTCTCTTCAGGAATCTGGGATCGGGTGGTACAGCAGGTGGCTAAGTTGCGGGATGAATCAGCCATGTTGAAGTTGTTCACTGACCATGTTAAGGGAGAGGAGATGTATGGTCTTACAGTCCATGCCGTTATGCGCATCACTGAGTCGGTAAGAATTATACAGGTTATGTCTTATCCTGAATGAACAGCATTAATACAACAGTACAAGTTGTACTTCTGAGAAAATTTTACTATGACTAACTTTAACAGTGGACCTGCTGGTTTTCACACGCCTCCCACAGTAACAAAGTAGCTTTCTGGGTTCGTAGTCTGTGCAGTGAACCTCAAACCCACAGGGTATGCAGAGAGTGTAAAACCTATTTGAAATATTGAGGAAAAAGTGATCTTGTTAGGGTTGTAGCAAAGATATTTTGTAGATAGACGTCAGGAATTGCTAACATAATTAGCTGTTCATCAGGTACAAATCTGATTGGTTAAAAGGAAACATCACAAACAGAGATGATATCAAACATAAAACTGGACAAACTTAAAATTTAGCATTAAAGTTGTCAGTGACTGATAGGGTACATAGGTGCAAATGTTTTATTTACTCTGCTATGATTTAGTGGGTTAAATTTTGTAATGTTAACAAAGTTTAACGTTTGTTTTTTGTGTTGTGCTTAGCTACCTGGAGTGGAGAGCTGCCAGAACTACCAGTTCCGTTATGGCCGCCACCCTCTAATGGAGCTCCCACTCATGATTAACCCGACTGGCTGTGCTCGCTCTGAACCCAAGGTCCCCACACACTGTAAGAGGTAAGGCAAAGGTGTTTAAGCATTAAGTCATGAGATGCTGTGCTTGACAGTGATTTTTAGAGTAAAAAGGTGGTGTTGTGCACAATGTGACTGATCAAATATTACTGTAAAGTGTCATGTTGAGTGGTTTATTGTTTTTAAATGGCTGCAACACGTCATTGTATTTGGAAAGAATGAATGCAAATTTTCAGAAAAGCTTTGATTTGATAATTATAGTGAAATGTTCTTTTCATATTATAGTCTTTCACAGCAGCTGAACAGAGTGATTGCTAAGCAACACAAATAGAATGGTATAAAACATTTTTGGTTAGTGCCTTTATTTTTAATTATGAGTCATGTAGTCGTACATAAGCAATTATTTATTTTACAGCAGCTGAAAAATGTCACTTTGGAAATCAGAACTGACTGGAGCAGTTTGCATATTGTACTGCTTTCCCTCTGAGCCCTTTGGTTCTGAACACATTTAACATATGGCTTGACTTCCCATTCCCAATTTTACTTTTCTGTTCTCTGTCTCAAGGCCCCACACCCTAAATAGCACCAGCATGTCCAAGGCCTACCAGAGCACCTTCACAGGGGAGATCAACACGCCATACAGCAAGCAGTTTGTCCACTCCAAGTCTTCCCAGTATCGACGACTGAAGACTGAATGGAAGAACAATGTGTATCTGGCGCGGTCCCGCATCCAAGGCTTAGGTCTATATGCTGCCAAGGATCTGGAGAAGCACACCATGGTCATTGAGTACATCGGTACTGTCATCCGCAACGAAGTGGCCAATCGTCGTGAGAAGATCTACGAAGAGCAGGTAGACCAACTGAACATAGTCAAGGACCCAAAATGCATGGGTAAAAACCCGGCATCTTGTGTGCAAGGTCTGGAACTGCATGTAAAAAGAATTTCAAACTAAATTTTGTGCTGTAGAGAAACACAATGGCACATTTTAGGTAATTGTATATAGTAATTTTTGATTTGTTAGATTTATCATCGTGCTTCTGTGAGGACGTGGCAGAGTCCACAGTCATATTGCCTGGCCCCTGTCAACATGTATCATACTGACACATGGGCAAAAATCTTCCCATCCAGTCAGAAAATTGAGATCCTGAAAAACAAAGGGAATAGCTGCATTTTATTTTAGCACTTTTCTCCAAATCTTTTCTTTTTTGTTAATTTCTGCTGTAGAATCGTGGGATCTACATGTTCCGTATCAACAACGAGCAGGTGATTGATGCCACTCTGACAGGTGGCCCAGCTCGGTGAGTGTTACTTTATCGATGGTTGCTGATTAATTAATTTGTCCGTAACTTATCATATACAACTGACCTTTTTTCTCTTCTCTCCTCCAGCTATGTCAACCACTCCTGTGCCCCCAACTGTGTCGCAGAGGTGGTAACATTTGACAAAGAGGACAAGATCATCATCATCTCCAGTCGCAGGATCCCCAAGGGCGAAGAGGTGCAGTGCATAAGAAACAGGCCGTCACATGCGCTCATATATCCATTTAATTTCACCATCAATTATATGTACGTCTTAGAATAACCCAGGCAGCCTTTAACAATCTCTTTCTCCTCATTTCAGCTGACCTACGACTATCAGTTTGACTTTGAAGATGATCAGCACAAGATCCCTTGCCACTGCGGAGCCTGGAATTGCCGAAAGTGGATGAATTAACAGGGAGAACTCCCCTCTCACTGGTGCCAGAACACTCCTGCGCCAAAGCCTTTGAATCCTACTTAACCCAGTGCATAAGCTGTTCTGAAACACGCGGAGGAACACATACCTCCGTCAACGAAAGACTATAGTGTTTGACACCTGTAGCCAAAGGTTTGAAGAGCATTAACCGATAAAAGCAACCGACCACCTCCACTAACAGCAGCCTGATGGTGGGACGATGTTTTCTGTTTGGACTAGTGATTTATCCTTTCCTCAGCCAAAAGCAACCCTTTCCCCCCCTCTACTGCTCTCAATAAGCTGACAGTGGCTGGAAACAATCCTCAACATCTACCAAATGATTTTGATCCTCTTCTTCTGTCTGCTATCAATACTCATATAGCGCAGAGCTCACCCGGAGCTTCAACAAAAAGCCATTTTAAATACTAAGAATAAACTAATGCATTTTTATGTTTTAAGTCGGACCTATTTCCTCTCCTCCCCCACCTCCCCCTCACCTCCCAGGAACAAGACACTTTCCCATCAAGTCATCAATGAAGACAACATGGATATTGGCTAGCTAGACAATCTTGATGTGGCTCTGTGTAGAACTGCATACGATCGATGGATAAGATGTAAGTTAATATAAAAGTTGAGATGCTATTGACCCGTGGCTCCAGAGGCACCAGATGTTTTGACTGTATGGAGTCTAAAGGTGGGTTAGTTGGACCCAGTCTACCTCATTGATTTAGTGGGAAGTGACTGCTTTGTATAAAAACTGTTAACTGCTACTGTGGAATGGGGGGGAAAGGGGGAATGTTTTTACGGGCTTAGCCTTCTCGGACAAGCAGGGAATCTTAAGCAGCAGGTTTGCTCTATCTACTCTATGCTGATGACGATTTACAATAATGAGCCAACATAATTATTATTATTCATGAATTATTTATACAGAGGAAATATATGACAGTTTTGATAAGATATTGCATTAAGATCACAATCAGAAGCTTAGTAGGTGTCCTGTATGCCACCAAATCATCCTGGATATTCATGTAGCTTTTTTGTTCTATTTATGCATCTAGAAACCATGCTTTTAGCTGTGTGAAAGCACAATAATATCCACCTTTTTAAGTTGCTTAAGACAGAGTAATGGTGTGAGTGATGGCTTTAGAATCACATGAGGATACTTTAACGTCTTGCAGTAAGACGAGTCCAAATTAATCGAGTAAAGGAAACATTTTGCTTGTTGCTTCATGCATTTAAGTTCCACTTGATGAAAACTAGCTGGTGGATGCACGACTACTATCCCATTAAACACTTTTTATTCCCTATCAACTCTTTATCTTTTCACGACTCCACTTTAAACCTTGAATCATGCCTCTTCCTCTCTGTACCATGTAGTGGACTGTTGTTAAACTTTACTGTAGTAAGTCTTCTTTTGCCTCAGTACAGCCTACAGTGTATCTACTTCCCTGTAGTGTGGTTTTTCTAGTGGTGGTACTGTCTTCTTGAGGCTGAACCGATGGCAGGGGAAGACTTATTGGAAAAAAAGGGCATTTGTTTTCATTTCTATGTAAGATGAATGAAAAAAAAAAGTCTTTAAAGAAGGGAGCTTTACTAAAACTCCACCTTCCCATACTACTTTGTTTCCTCCTTCCCCTAACCTAAGACCTCACATGATTTAAAAATGCAAACTTGTACAAACTGTATATATATGCATTAGGGGACAGCAAACTCTTTATCCAACCCCTTTGTAATCAATAAAGTCAAAGTGTAGAGAAATAAAATTGAAAAAATTCAACCACTGGATATCATTTTATCATAAAGATAAAGCTGTATATATATATAAATATATGTAAAATGGCAAACTAATATCTTGATATGTATATGAACCAGAGTGTTTTGCATTTACCTGTTTTTCTATTAGTGTTTTTGCTATAAGCTCTCAAAGACAAGTTTGTTAAAATAGGTATGTGAAAATGTCTGGTCTTCTCGAATCAATTGGGATGAGAAGCCAAGGTAATTACAAAAACTGTTTTGCGAAAGGATCCACGTGGAAAGTCCTTATTAGACAAGAAAATCACTTATTGCATAAAGCAGTACAATGGTGCATAGCATTTGTGTATTTATGTAATATTGTTCGTGTTTTTGTTTTTTTTTCTTCCTTCTTTTTATTTATGCTACTGCTCTTTGGTTACCAAAACCTGTCCCTTAATTGGTCACAGTTGGATTAGTATACTCTTTGAATGGAAAACCTTGAATTCCCTAGGATATTAGTGTTTTGTTTTGTTTTTTTCTTTTCTTTCTTTTCTTTTTTTTTTTTTTTTTTAAATATATCTTCCCTATAGAAGTGAATGTGTTGGTAAACCTTGTGAAATGGTTACTTGGCCTAATGTATGTTATGATGTAATACTCAAAAGTTAATCCCATACTTACCTGGTAATGGATTGCACTCATAGTATAATGGAGAACTTCTCTAAAGTGGTAGATATTGATCAAGTATACGAGGCAGTGATAAATATATATATATATATATTTTTTGGTATGTTTCTATTTCAAGGGAAGACCATGACAAGACATTATGCCGCTCACTGGATTTTAGCCTGAATAATTTTTACCTTCTCTGAATCTTAATTTAAGTTCTCTGCATATCTTATAATTTAATAATAAAAGTTTGCTCAAATTGAAGGTTTTTTTTAACCTAACCTACTTTTTAAAAAGATGTTGCATCTGTACAGCAGAGATACTTTTAGGGAATATGAATAAATATAATGATCATTTTTATTGTATGTGGCATGTTTTGTATGGATATTATTTTGAATTGTACATATTTTTTGAGAACGCCAGAGGTTGCATCTCTTTATATACAGCTTTCCCCTCCCTTTCCCCATCATCTTATTTCTTTGTCTGCTTTTATTTCTTGTAAAGGAAAATAAAATGCATTTTAAATAGCTTGTATTTCTTTCTTTTGCAAAGCACTGAAGTTCAAAGCAGTGTCAGCACATGCATTATTAAGCACTGGCATACTGTTTCCTCATTCTTCTAGGTTACAAACTGGTGTACCGCTGCCAGCTGTTTCATGTTAAGATCAAGGATTATATAATGGATGTCTACCTTTAAGACCTTTCCACATCTGAGGCTCCTGCTGACAAAACACTGCATGACTTCTTAAAGGAGCAGGACACTCAAACAACAAAGCCACCAATAAGAAAAAAAGGTATTTATTGTATATCATCTATGTACACCTTTGAACTAACTCTGAAAAGATTTGCATGACATGATTTTGAAATCTTGAAGTATTACTTATGAACAGGACATCTGATGGTAAAATACCCATGGCAACAAACCAACATGGACAGGAGTATTTGACATTTTGGTTCACCTGACAACAGTCTCCCCTTGCCCTCCCAGCTCCACCTGCTGAACCTCTACCCATGTTACAGTAGCAGCAACATTTCAGGGGTATACACGCTCAACAATCCAAACAAAAAGGAAATCATTAAAAAAATAAAAGACAACAGGCAGAGGACAAGACAAGTCTAAGTTAATCTACGGTAATTCACCTCCTCAGTGGAGACTGAGGGCCCAGTGTTTGAGACAGCATGCATAACAAGGTACTACCATGACACATGATTCTGGTTGTACAGACCCTGGTTCAAGTGTTAATAACCATTACATAATGCTAACATTAACCTAAGTCCATGCGGACATAACAGTGCAGAGCCCAAGGATGACAAACTGACAGTGTAATACTTTCATAATCCTGTCTGCAAACACAAACAGACTCCTGTTACACGTAATCATAGCTGCAGACCACAAAGTAGCATGAAATCATACAGTTTCACATTACAGCATGTCAATCTTAGAGGGGCAAAGCTCTGAATCACATTTCACATCCAACAATACGTTTGCCCTGATCCAGTTGTCAGAATTTATCTTTAGTTCTCGATAAACAGCCATTGGCAATATTAGAATTCAAGGTTACATGATGCTCCCAAATATTCCAGTGTCAACAAAAAGGAGATGCCACCCCAGAGGACATAAAAACAGATGTGGTTTACTGAGCTCTGAAAAGAACTCGAGCAATTGCAACAATTATATATTAAAAAAATGCAGCAAAATGAACTGGGATCAGTAGTACCACCAAACTGCTAGAAAAGTAGCAAGTGAAAAATAAAATCCAGCAGATGACAGTCCATTTCCTGGCACAGTTAGAAACCATGCAGACAGATCGAACAACAGACTTCTCAAAGTACCATTCAAGCAAGTCACTGTTCAAATATCAAACTGGTGCTTGTGGCATAAAAGGAAAAAAAATGCATATTTTATATACAAATCATATGTACCCATCATCAGTAGTGTCTAATGTAGAAGTCAAAAGAAAACACCCATCATGTTGTCTTTACACAAAACACAAAAATATATTTAAAAAACTTTTTTTTTTTCATTGCCATTTCATACGCCTCTTATTTGCTCAGTGTGCATGATATCATTGCCTATCACCAATGAGGTTGTGGTAACATCCATATCTGAACTGAGTATCTTATTAAATGAATGTAATAACCCCTAATCTAACTTCTATAGTACGGTGAAGACTGGGACTGAACTAGAACATTAATTATCATATCAGACACTGGCTTGTCACATCTCATCTCACAGTGTGTTCATCAATATGAAATTAAAACTATCAACAAATAAATAAAAATAAATCATCCCAAACATTATCCCTGCCACATTTCAAACTAACAGCAGAACTGGACCACATCCAATATGTGATACCTGCAGGTTTCACACACGATGAGGAAGCTACAATTGAGTAAAACTCATTTCTGTTTATGAGCTATTCAAGTGGGGGGGACAAACAATCTGTCTGTTCATGCTTTAATTACCAGATGTCCAATAACAGATTTTGTCGAATGAACTACAGCCTATCCCAGAGGACGTCAGCATGCCTGTAGTCTCTTTGAAACGTGCTAGCAGTCCAGGCAACGTGTTTGCTGCCTTTTACGTATGACAGAAATACTCTAGGAAAACAGTGCTTCAGCCTCTTTCCCCACACACTCACAGCAACAGAATGTGATGTTGCATGGAAAACAGGATGTCAAGTTATCTGTATTTTTCTTTTAACTCAACAAAAACCCACAACACGCTTGACGCTTCGGGACAAGGTTAGTCGTCCATCATGGGACAATTTCAAAGAGGTAAAAAATATCAAACAAAAATCCTGTCACTGTACAATAGTAATGATTCCTGCCATGGGAAATGAAGAAGAAGAAAAAAAAAAGTTGAGTGTGATGGTATTAACAGTGGTAGTGCTGTAGTGTTGTGGCCCATGGAGAAGGGGGTTGAAGGGGAAGAGGAGGCAGGGGGGGAGGGTAAACACAAAGGAGGGACCAGGACAGGGAGGAGAGGAGGGTGATTCTCAGTAGTTTTGGCTAAAAAGGTGAGGTAGGCCTTGTCACAACTTGGAGTGTGGCTTTAAAACTGGCAGGGTTTTCATTTGCAGTCTGTCTTTAGTGTTTGTTTCCTATGGGAGTGTGGTCTGGTTGTGCGTCTCCAGCGCGCCTCGCAGCCCCGGCCGCTCACATCTTGACGTCCTCCTCCACGCTGAGCTGGGACAGAGTCTTCTTGATGCGCAGGGCTGTCAGCCTGGCTGCTCCGTTGGCGTACCAGCACTCCCTCATGATCTTGCCCATCACACGCAGTGACTGCACAAGAAAAGCAGATGGGTTATATTAACAAAACAATATGGAGTTTCATTCTAAAATGAGACATTTTGGAAAAAAGATGGGAATAAAAAGTGGTAACTAATGAGCGATGGTACTTTTTACGGGATGTGCTTGAGTGACAAAATGGTAACACCGGATGGATGTAAGTATTTTAGAAATACTGAATAACAGGGCTCATACACTTTTATTTTTAACCAGTGGTTTTCAATGACTTTTCCACGACTTCTCCATGAATTTTAGCTTAATTTCAATGATCAAATGAAAGTTGCCACTGAAAGGTGTGTTTTAAACTTTGTTATGAATCTTGGTCTGCATTTCAAATACTGACCCTATATATGAGCCTCTCTTGAACAAATGAGTAACATACATATACCTAGATATGTTCTTATTCATTTTTTAATTCCAAGCTGAAAAAACAGCTTGCAACTGGCTTGACTAACAATGTAGTGTTAACTCGCAGAGGTAAAATAATCTATTTTCAACTTTTTTCTTCAGACAGAGTCAAATTGATGCATGAACACACATCAGAAATCCTAACATGCCACCACATTTCTACATTCATTTTTTTACTTAAGTCACATTTATAAGACTTTTTTGAACACTTTTCAAAACGTGTCATGGTGTATAGTAGAGTAAATCAATATGGGATACCTCGTAGCTTTGCCACCAGTTGGGCACGTTGGGCCTCAGTCTCTGGTCACACACGACCTTCCTCATCTCTTCTATGGATGGGTCAGAGGGCACCAGGTCAAAGTAGGGCAGCTGGTACTCTTCATGGATACCTGCAGCGCACAGCGGGGAAGCCTGTCTGTTAAGTTTCTGGTTTAACTTTTGTTCAGCACTGCAGTCCATTTCACTTGAAGAGAATATTCCTGTTTCAACATCTTGAGTTTTGTGGGTTTTACCTCCAGCATTGCAGCGACGTGCGATCTCCCAGTATACCAGACCCAGGGCGTAGATGTCTGCACACTTAAAGGAGTCAAAGTGTTTCATGTTGATGGTTTCATCCAGCACCTCTGGAGCCATATACCTTAAGTTGGACACCAAGGACAGTGTGATGAGTGCTAGAACCAAGTGAGTTATGTGAACTACTGAGTAATGTCACAGGGTTTACACAGTTTTGCATCAAATTTAAGGGCTTTTCGATTACTTTCAAGATCTTGTTTGGTGAAATTCAAGGACTCATAACTGGCAAGTTTTGGGATGAGACAAATTGGTCAAAATTAGATATCATAGAGCCCTCATTTTTCACTTGCGATCTTGTCAAGTCAAGAGATCACAGTGAAATCTTTCATTTTAATACTGCTGCTGTATCAACAACAAAATCCATCATAGGATTTTCCCTCAGGATATTAAGTGCTGATCCTAGGAAAGACAGGGGTCCAGAAAGCTGACACATATTGATGGATGTGGGTGCTACAGTTTAATTTAAAATAAATAAATAAATAAATAAAGCACTTTTAAGGCCATCCATTCATTTAAACGTGAACCTTGTTTTATTTTTCTCTACACCTCAAGCTGTCAAGGATTAACAAGGTCTGTGGAAACTCTTTTGTATATTTAGGTGTGTCTGTATGTACCTGTGTTCTTATGTGAGAGAGAGAGAGAACATTTTTACATTACATTAGAACATACCTCTTCGTGCCCACGCGCTGGTTAGGTGCTATGTCAATTGTGTCTGTGATGGACTCATGGCGCACTGCCAGGCCCAGATCAGCAATGGCACACATGCCATTCTTCTTAACCAGGATATTTTTAGACTTGAGGTCACGGTGAGCAATGCCAGGCTTACCTGTAGGATAACGAATGACACATCATTAGGTTTGCATCACGAGTTAAATGAGTTAAAAAAAAAAACACTGTATTCACTCATGTTCCCGCTGTACTCATTTCTTTACTCATAATTGCTATGTCCAATAGGCGTGGGATTTAAGCTCACCCTGAGTGCCAAGGATCTCCATGTGCAGGTGTGCCAGGCCACTGGCAGCTGACAGTGCCAGTTTGATCATGCCCTCGATGGTGACTGAGTAGTGGTTCAGGTAGTCAAAAAGTGAGCCGTGCTCATGGTAGTCTGACACCAGCCACAGCTGAGTCCACGTCCCATTGTCTGACAGAGAGGAAGACACAATGAGATTCAGAACATGCTCGTATTAAAATATAGTATAGTGGGAGTAGTTATGGGTAGTGTATGAGTTATGTGTAGTTATAAGTAATGTAAAGGAGCAATTTGCGTGCTCCTTTATATTAAATTAAAAAAATAAAATCCTCTCTACCTTTCTGTCCATAACTGTAATACCTCTTCCCTTACATGTTGTTCATCTTAGATGACAGGAATGTTTTTAGGACGAAAACTCTAACCCTTATTACTACTTGTTTGTTACATCTGTGATCTAGGATTTTAAGTTTACTATACTGTGGCTCTTACTATACATTGCTCTGGATAAATGCCTAAAATGTAAATCTCAACTGTCCCAGTTTTAACGTCCTAACCTTTATTGTCTGCCGCTATGAAGCCCAGGATGTTTTCGTGGCGCAGCATGATTGTCTGGTAGATTTCAGCCTCCCGAAACCAGGAGCGCTCTTCTCTGGATGAGAAGATCTTCACCGCCACGTCTCCTCCCCTCCACTTCCCTCGCCATACCTCGCCAAAACGACCCTTCCCTATGATCTCCTGCAGCACGATGGTCCTGGCCACTGTCCGCTGCACAAACAGCGGCAGACCTGCAGGGGGCAGCAGACACATACAAACCAACAGTAAATCAGTGTTTCTGTGGACTCGTTTTGTAGACATGGGGCTGTTGATGATATTTTTGTGAGTTTGCATCTTCAAGCAGGTGTGCAAGTCTAAGAATGGTTCTTGTGTGGATGCTCATAGCATGAAAGTATGGATAGGCCCTTTTTTCATGACTTTATGTCTTTATGTCACATTGGGTGAGCATTGCGTACTGACCGGAGCCTGATCCAGAGGTGGACATGTCGTAGATGAGATCCTGCAGGGTTTTGTCCTTGGCCAGGTAGAGATGGTCACAGGACGGGTCCTCCACCTCAAGCCTCTGTCTGTGGCTATACGCCCTCTGGTGATACTGGAACAGGAATACACCTACCATTAGCAGCACACACAGCAGGAACACCGGTCCTGCGATCACAGCCACCAGCTCTACAGGCCCCCAAGTGCTTCCCGGCCAGCCCTCCTTAGTTGGGACTAGGAGAAAAACCAGAGAGGGGAAAAGGAGGAAGATGGAGAAACAGACAAAAAGGAAAGTTTAATTACAATCCAACTGACTGAAATAAGACAACTTGTAGTGTCCTTGTTCAGATGCAAGGCTTCTAGTGTTGAGGAATTTGTAGGGAGCCTCACCAGGGACCTTGAGGTCGACACTGTTGCAGTAATCTACATAGCAGCAGTGTGTGTTGAGCAGACCCTCAGCACTCAGGCAGTAGAAGGGCTGCCCGGGGGGGACCAGGTTGTCCCGGTTGATACAGATGCGTACATGTTGCTCCTTCCCCTGGGTGTAGTACGTGGATGCCATGCAGGCCCCATCTGTCTCACACTCATAGCCTGTCTTCTCACAGTTGGTGCAGTTACACCGCAGAGCTGGGGGAGGAAGAGCACAAGTTAGTGAATAAAGATTTATCAAAAGACGAAAGCTAAAAAGATGTACAAGCTATTAAGTCCTGATAGTGATCAGTATATTACAAAAGAGAGATATGTGAGTAGTATTTCATGTAGGGCTGGGTATTAATTTAAAATTTATTCATAATTCAGTGTTTTCCAGTACAGTCATATCATGATGATATGGTAATGTTGGGGTATCATGACACAATTCTGCAGTCTAAACTGATAATCAGATTTTTATTTAAAAACTCACTGAAACACTTTAAGGAATATTATTTGAAAGTTTTAGAGTTCGAACGTTCTAACATTCGATGGGATGAATATTTTATTATTTAACATGATTTTCCATAAGAGTCACATTGTGATTATATATCAATATTGAAAAAAAAATGAGACCTATGAGTATTGTGATTTTGATTTCAACCATATCACCCAGCCCTAGTTTAATGTTTCATTTACTTGAGTACATTATTATTTATGTAACTTGGCAGGCAGTTATATAACTTACAAAGGTTTGATTCTATTTTACACTATCCATATAGCATTTTTAAAAGTACATAAACAGTATTTCAAATTACAAGGTTTTATATCCATTTTTCATCTGTTTCATCCTCAATTTTGTCCAGCAGGGGGCAAGCTAACCCCACCATTTCTGCCCAGGATGCAAACACTTTAGTGTCCCATTCAGTGGTACATTTGTGGCAAGCAGACACAGAGCTTGGAGTTTAGTAGCAGCCAGACGGCCCTGGCGGCCCTGAAATCAGATCCCCCACTGCAGATGAACCCAAACACACTGGGTGGAGATGGACCTGCCCAGTGGGACAGACAAAGTGAAACCCAACAAGGGGAGAGGGCTCCTGCCAAATCCCCAATGCAGCATTCTGCTCCATTCCTCCTCTCTGTGTCTCTCAGACTGACAGAGAGTTGCTACTGTTTAGGCTAATGAGACGGGAGTTTTATTAAATACAGCTCACTTCTGCGCAGGGACCTATTAAAGCTGACACAATGGAACTCCTGCTGCCCCTGTAATAAACTACGGTGGTCGGTCTACAAACTCAAATGAGGTTAGAGACAGAAAATCCACACAAATCTGCCACATCTAAATCAGAAGCAGAGTATCTTGAGCAACTCAGGAGGGCACAGAACTGCAAACTGATTAGATTTGGACTGAAATGTGATTTTGAGTCATAGCGCATATGCTTCTCATTTAAAGTAAGGTCAGCACAAAAGACTTTTTCCTCGGTTCTCCACTAGCAGAGTGCAAAGCAGGACTGGGCAAGGTTGGCTGGTTGGCTGTGGGACTGTGGGACGAGTTTTCACATGGGAAAAACATCAGGGGAAGAGGCTGAGCTCAGCTGAGCCCCAGTCAGAGGTAAATGACGAACTGTCTGACTGATAACTGGGCCGTGAGTGAGGCGTGACAGACCAAGAGCTGATCCTTGGCCAGAACAAAGGCTGGACCACTCAAGACTCAGGATTTAGCAAAGACAAGACCAGGGAACAAATGGCAACCCATTCAGACACAGGAGGAGACAAAGAGCAGGGAGGAATTTCCATCCTTGTTCCATCCTCACAAAAAAGAGAGGCTCAGCATCGGTTGGACCACTGACAATCTCCGGCCCAGAGGAAAGAAAAGGTTTTAAGAGTGGGAGGATCCCACTGATCCTCTGTGTCTTTTCCTGTGGGTTTCTGTGACCAGATGAGCTCACTCCACTCGTCTCTCCCGTTTGTCCTGACTACAATCTCTCTCAAAAGATGTCGGTGGAGTTCACCACTCACTCCTTGGAACCCACTGAGCCATCACACAGCTTTAGTAAAAACTCACTCCTCACAAATGGCTGATGCAGTGATTGCGCCATCTGCATGTAACATCCAAGTGTCCAAAACCATGTCAGAGGAATGGTTCCCACACAAGTGAACTGTGGGAGGTCGCATTATGTCTGGCAGAATTTTTTGCATGTAGCGTGTTTGATGATGATGTGTTCGTGCTTGTCCACTGAGCAGTAACTGGAAATATAAGTGGAATAAGTGAAGCGTTTCTGTGATAGCTCTCATCTGTTTAGCGTGTGCGTATGCATGCATGTGTGTGTGTGTGTGTGTGTGTGTGTGTGTGTGTCTCGCTCTCCTGGAGGCGTGCGGGAAAGTGGCAGGAACTCTTGGTGGAGCGTGTCCAAATTCACTACAGTTCGCATGCAGATGGAATTTCCTGCAGATTACACAGAGGTGAAGCAGGCTGGGGCTGATAAAGAGAGAAAAACAAGCCCTGTGCCACTTCACACTAATCTGCAGTCTAATGGAGCAAATACTTTAACTAAATAAGGCAGGAGTGTAGCTTTCAAACAACGGGAGTGGGCAACAAAAACTAGGCTACTCGAGACGTTCATGTCAAATTCGGGACAGCTTGAGTCCCTCCTACCCTTGGCGTCCCTCGGAGGAAAACATCTCTTTCGTGGGCCTGTTATTTGTTTGTTGTCAGGCACACAATAAAATGAATCTCCAGCAACAGACTCCAGACAGAAGCCATTTTGATCAGTCTGTGTCAATGACAGTGGGAACATTTTAGAGCAAGAGTTTCTGGGGAGAATTCTCCGAAAGACACCCATATTGTGGCCCACTGTTATCTTGTAAACTCAAAAGAATAGAATAGAATAGAATAGAATTTGTTTTTGACTTTATCATGTAACACTTTATAATGACAGAGACAACATTAACATAAAGGTGAGTTACAAGTAGGCCTAACATATCACAGCCTCGTGTGCCCTTTGAATCAGAAAATCCTGTGCAAATTTAAAAATAATTTAAAAATAAAAGGGGACGGAGGGGTTCAGTTACTCAATTAAAAGATTCGTCATTCAATTAAATGATGGAATGTGGGATAAAAGGACGGCACTGAGAACTGAATTTTCTCAAATTCTTTCACAAGAATCAGACTACGGGCTACCAAAAAAAAAACCCTTGTGGCAGACAGACCCGTGTATGGCTTCAATATAAGGAAATAAATAAACAACAGGGATCTGATCAGAACATCACAATCAGAGATGAACAAGCTCATCTATCATCCACAAGAATGTGTGTGTGTGTGGTAAAACAGATGGTGCACAGGCATACAGACAGAAGCTCAGGAAGGAAACCAAACATGGTCGAAAACACACACATCGCCTCCTTGGGCCTGCTATGGATGGTTTGTGGTCTACCAAGACTTTGGTTTGTGGCAAGTCTTGGCTTTTGTTATGGCCCTCGCTCATCTGCTGAACGTGTAGCCGGCTTCCGCACAAACAGGCAACAGCGTCGTCTCAAAGAATGTGCCATTAATATTGAAACTAAGGGCTGGAAAAAATAAATCACAAATGCAAAACCAAAACTATGTCATTACGCGAGAGGCAGGGGACTGACAAATCACACAAATAATGTGCAAATAGGAAATTATAAACCACGAGGCATTTACACAAATGCCTTGTTGTTTGCACAGGGCTCCACATATCGCGCTGGATTCCTCATGAAAGCTTTACAAAGCTAGACTCGCAGGACTAATATCTAGCCTAAATACACATGGATCTGAGGAGAGGCCGGGTGTGTGGTTTTTGAGTGAACTCTGCTCTTGTATCCACATAATTGGTGGCCTTACACTGGGCCTTTGTGTGGAGATTAAGACGACATGAGGAGGGATTGGACTGGCCCTGTCTGAACAAAGAGCAGAGTGGAGTGGGGGGAGCGGACTTCTGCATGGAGCTGAGAGGGGGGATGGGTGGCACTCAGGGGACGGGGGTAACAGTAACAACCTCACCGTTTTGGGGCTGCTTTGGGCTAGACATGGTGGGGAGTGGTCTCAAATTGCGCGGGACAATAAGGGGGAGGGGGTGTGGAGGGTAACCGTGGGGCTTACAGGGCCCCCCAGCTGCGATGGGGGTCTGCCCAAATGACCAGCTGCGACCGTCATTAAAACCCAGTCTAGACTTTGACTGGGGGGAGTAAAAAAAAAAAAACAGGGCAATGGAACAGGGGGAAAGAGGGAGAATACAGCACAAAGATGATTCGTTTGAGCTGCTGGTGTGAAGTTCCTTTCATTCCGTTCATGTTGAGACAGGAAATGGCAGACATAGTGAGGAAGGGATTAATAAAACATTGTTGCCATAACCAGCGTCTCCCTAATTTGGACCCAGCTAAGAAGAACAGAGCGCTGTGGGAGAGCCGAAAAACCGCAGAATAGTCTCACCCCAAACAGCGTTACATACTAACCTTGATGACGGCGCTGTGCTGCGTGTGTGAGGCTACATGTGTTGTTCAGACCTACTCACACGGAGCAATCCTGTCACAACAGAGGTGAACCTTCCAGTGTGATAAGATGATGAAGTCAGTGGAAAATATTCTAAGGGCGCTTGGTACGGGGGAGGGGGCTAGGTTACACAAACACAGAGGGTTTCCGGGGCCTAGGCAGAGCAGACAGACAGTCGGTATGTGTGTGTATATCTGTGTGTGTGTGTGTGTGTGTGTACCGGGAGCAGAGCACCATTACCAAAATGCACTGGCTGAAATTAGATCCATACAGATACCAGACTGAGAGCTGATCAAGACAAGCAGACGCCACCAGACTGCGTGAGCGCAACACACACACACACACACACACACACACACACATACACACACACCACGATTGTGCCCTAATCAATGCTGGGGAAGGAGGAAAGTCATTACCTTTGTCTGCATCTAAGGGTCAGATTACCGATCTGATTCTAAAGGGAAGCATCTGGGGCTGCTGCTTCTACTATCTCTATTAACCACCACCCTCGAGGCTACATCCCATCCTGTCTGCTCTGCTGCCCTATATGAAGTCAGAGGCACACGAGTGAAAGCATGGGTTCACATTGGACTTGACGCCGGTGCTCAAACTGTCAGACAGGCAACCTATAAACTGCCTCCAAAATGCCCCAGTATGCGTCAGTACTTTAAGCCATTGCATCTTCCATGTGGCTGGAGCTTAAATCGCAAACAAACTGACCCCTGCAAGTATTAGCGGCTCAGAAATAAGATTTACAACCACCTCCAGTTCTGCTTCCTTATAACTGTTGACTCATTTTATTGTATAGAGTTGAGCCAGTTCAGCATTAGTGTTTGTCATCTTTCAGTAGAATCATAAAACAATGATACTGAATATTATGTCACACAACTCTGCAGTCTAATTTTTTTTCTTTCACAAAATCTGAAGCAAATTAGGGGAATACTGCCTGAAAATAACACATTTTTATAACACTCAACATCACCAGGTCGTTCAATACGGTGAAAATCATTTAATTATTTAACTTGATGTTGCACAAGCTATCAGATACTGTTAAATACTGAGTGATAGCATGAAAGCAGGATCATCACCGAGGCCTTGCAAATAAGCAGGGTTGTGCAGTGCTACCATTTAAATAATATGACCCTAAAATAAAAATGAAAGAAAATTATGTTTTCAATCCAAAAAAGGGCATACTTGCATATTAATGCTAATTACAGGGAATGATTTTTTTAAACTCTTCTCCATAATCATGTTCCCTTATTTCTTTCCTGTGCACTTAAATTTTCCAGGCTAGGAGCACGTGTGTTCCGTGTAAAGAAATACATGAGGACAAGATGTGAACGGTACAAAGAGAAATCAGTTTGGTATGGGGTAAGCAATATACCCCAATACTGTATTCCCCAAGCAAGAGCCTAACTTGCCAAGTGCCCAACCCTGGATCAGAGCATTCAATCAATGCACATCATTGTAGGGAAGTAATGGAGTAGACTAGACAAGTAGGCTGCACACCTTCCAACAGAGAATTACGAGGCAGAGCAGGTCTAATCTACATTCCAACAGCAGCCAAAAAAATAAATCAAACACCTCTACAAAGAGACATGTCATGGAGGACAGGTATCAGGTTGAGCACTATAGGCATGAACTCGCAGAGCTACTGGATGGGTCTGGGTGTACTGTGACTGTAACAAATCTCCTGTAATTACTTTTAAATTATGGCAGAAAAGCCAGATTTCATTCTACCACCCACATGTAAAAATACACTTTCAGTTCACAAAGACAAAGTGAACGGTCTGAGTAAATAAATGCTATGGGAAAATGGAGCGGACCAAAGTAAAATTGCTGGTTCTGTGGTGGGAGTAATCCCTCGTGGTCCAGTATCAGTGATGGTGAAGCCGGGTCAGTAAGAGGCTACGCTGTCTGCTGCAGCAATTAGGGGCCCGTGCCTCCAGGCCAACGGAGGTCATTAACGACACTGGTCATTATGGGGGGAAAACTAGACTCGGACTCCTCCAGACCTGACCTGACCCAGGCTGGCCGGGTGCCAAACAACAGAAAGTGTTGGTAAACACACAAACATAACTGAGGAATAGGTCACTGGGCCAGGCAATAATCTGAAATTTTCACATTAAATCCAGACATCTAGTTGAGGACATGCTGCTTTATTTGATCGTGATTTAGCTACAAGGAGCCAGCAACCAAAACAAACATCTTTCTAGGGCACACCTCAACAACTAATGCACGGCTGAAAACAACTTTCCCTTTCTGAAGTGTATGCCAGCTGGAAACATAACCATCTCTTCCCCCCTCCCCTGGCCAACACTCTTGTCTTTACAGACACA
>OMKZ01026100.1:0-20162 GCA_900302535.1 Neoniphon sammara
TTCTGTAATAAATATGCTACAATAAATACATTTCTGAGTTGTAATAAATAAATACAGTCCTATGGTGAATTTCTGAAGGTGTAATAAACAAACAAACAAATAAATAAAGTGAGTTTCTGAGGTCTAGTTATTGGCACATTACATGAAGTCATCTATGTTAGAAAAGAAAAGCCTACCCGCCCCAATAAAATTGAATTACCTGGAGCTGCCTGTGCTCCTTTAGTATATCTATATAAATAACATTCATAGACGCCGAACAACCAGCACTGACCCCAATCAGCCTAGTTTTCAACACAGTGGGTGTCTTACCATCTGTCGGTGAAGAGGGAATTTTGCAGATAATCTCCCATTTCAATGGGCCATAATGTAAATAACTGAATCTGCTGAGCGCACTCCCTAGCATGGAAAATGGTAGGCCTACCATTTATTCAACTTTGCTTTCAATGGTGAGCAAGTAGGTAAAGTATGATAAAACGTAGAATAGATACAGACTACACAGAATATGAGATGAAGTGTAGCTATTCCTGAGCATTAAGAACACAGGGGTCACTAAAGCAGCTGTACCCAGCACATAATTACACATAACTGCACAATTGCACATAATTTCCAAATATGCAGTAATCCAGATGTGATGGTTATATACCAATGGATAAGCACCTTAATCAAAGACTGGGCTGTAAGAAAAGTGGTCTTGACCCTTTCATTGTCTGAGATCACTTATTTTGTGTTGTCATTGACATATATGTTAGGCAACTGTAAAAAAAAAAAAAAAAAAAGCTTCCAGGTCAGGATTTAGGCCTATGCTATGTTGTGTGTAGGCCTGTAGTTTTAACGAGAGAGAGAGAGAGAGAGAGAGAGAGAGAGAGAGAGAGAGAGCATTCTCAAAGAGTCCACTTTTTGCATGTGCATCTTTCTCCATTTACGGATTCTACACAAAATGAGTGTACTTGCCTTATTGGATAAACACAGTAGTCGAAATGCGACCATGCATAATGGTGTCCTGTTTGCAATCATAAGCAGCTTTGAAGCGTCAGTTGTTTCTGTGGTAACAGTCACCTCTCTGATTGGTGGGTAGTTACAGTCTCACAAGGAAATCAGGAATAATAAAACAATTTCCAACTGTATATAACTGTAATCAGACTGACTGGTGACAGACAGGGACATACAGTATATTATACAAAGTCATGGTAAGCCTGCCTCACACCATTAAAACATTATGGATAAAATTATTAAAATTATTTATTGGAAAATCAATGTGCAATATTATTAGAAGAGAAAGAAGACGCAACTGTTTATTTTCCGAGAGTACGTGAAGGCAGCATCGACTCCACCTACTTGGTTGTCGGTGACGTAACATGCTAAGCGGGAAGTTCAGTTTTTACTTTTTTTAGCAAACTGCTCCGGTTAGCTAAGTGTAACACCTAAAACACACTCTCAGGGCATTTCAGTCGGTGAGTTTATGCAACTAAATGTTGATTTGTACATGAATACCAGTTATGACACCGCTAAACGGCGGGAAGCTGTTAGCGTTAGGCTAAATGTTATTGAAACGCTAGTGTAGACTATAATTGTTAATAACTGGTGTTAAAATTTCTTTGCAGTCATTTTTGTAGATTAACAAGAAGCTACATTTTTGAATGATTAAAGAGAGCAGGAATTGTGACAAATTACAGCAGCTTGCAATATAGTTGCATTCACTGATATTGTGACAACCACTGACATGAACTGCTGCATCTTTCTGAATTTAGCTTCGGCACTGAGGAAGAGCTGCGCAATCATGCTCAGTGACAACGAGGAGACGAGTCTCCCAGCACCCAAGTGCTTTGGACAGGTTGGTGGATTGTCATAGGCTCATCAAAGAAAAATGAGGTTCAGGTGTGCAGAGTAATCAGTACGGGAATGCACAGCTGCTCCTACCCCCACCATGTGTGCGTCTTCCAGATGGTCATTTAAAGAGGAAAATCTTGTGTTTATCAGTAGACCACGATTTCACCTCCTCTAATAATTTGGTCCATTACTTGCAGAAAAACGTATCAGTGTCTCACTGTTTCTGGACAGCAAGAAGGACCTGATCCTCAGCCCCTTTTGTGTGGAGTTTTCAGGTTTTCCTCATGTTTCCTCCAGCATTTCAAAGACATGCAAAATGAGGGGGATTGGAGATAATAAATTGCCCAAGGGTATGAATGTGAGTGCTTGTTTATCTGTGATGCACTGGCAACCTGCTAGGGTGTCTCCCTGTCTTCCACTGAGTGCATGCTGGGATAGCTTCCAACCCCACACAATCTTGAAAAATGACTTTGGATAGAGAGAATAAATGAATGAACTGGGGATTCAAGTCCTTTGATTTAACACTAGTTTTGCAACTTTATCCCTCTAAACTATGTTATGTCAGTGACACAGATGAAATTAAATTTCCAGCTTCTGTCAGCAAAGAGCTTAGAGATCTAAGCATTCCCTGGTTGCTTTGTCTAAGATATCAAATACAGTTGCTTTAATCACAAATTATAGTTGCTCCTGTACAAATACAAATGACTCTTTCAGGCATCAGTGAAACATGAGTTATACTTCCCATAAATTATTCCATGATGGTTTAAACCGAGCGTCTGTCAGCATTAATTGGTCATTAGAGTTGTTAAAATTTTCAAGTCTTTTTTTGAAGATCTTTAGTCATGAGAGTACTCAGCTTATCAAATGGTTTTTCAGTCAGCCATGATGTAGGAAGTGGGCAGTTAAAGGTAAAATAGTGGTGAACATAGTGTTTTCTGTTATCCCAAGATCAAAAGATACCTAAAGAATGTCACAGCTTATGGAAGAATGAATTATACCATATACTGTCATACACTTTATGTACAGTATGTTATTTTTATGGAGGTTTGAGTCACTTTTCATCAGCATCCATCGAGCCATTATAGTTACAATGCTGCAGTATTTATGCAATAAGATAGCTGACCTTCCTAACTGGACTCTGTTTACAGCACAAATTCACCGCTGAAGAGTACCAGGCGGTTCAGAACGCTCTGCGACAGAAACTGGGACCAGAATACATCAGCTCCAGGATGGCAGGAGGTGGACAGAAGGCAAGTTGTCTGTCTTTCTCTGTTTCTCTCTCCCAGGCACTCTGTATGTTTCCATCCAATTGTGAAGTAAATTTTTAAGTGATATTTTGCAATGTTGCAGAGATGCAAACTAGATGTGTGCAGCAGCTTTGTTTGAAGCAACATAAACAGGATTCCTAGATGTAAAGCAGCTACGTTAGAAAGCCTGTCTATGAGAAAAACGGAAAGTCTTAACGCTTCGTATATATTTAACAAATGCATTTCCATAACCATTGTAGAATTCATTTATCAATAGACAACTTTTCCACCTAAAGTGTGCATAAAACAAAAATCTGAGTCCATTCAGTTCTTGTAACTTGAAAAATTCTAATTTCAATAAAAACATTTGGACAGTCTATTTCTCTCTCTCTCTCTGTCTCATATTAATATTCAATTGCAGGTGTGTTATATTGAAGGGCATCGTGTGATCAGCTTGGCCAACGAGATGTTTGGATACAACGGATGGTCTCATTCCATTTCCCAGCAGAATGTCGGTAGGAATCATGAAGCTTCATGATGGAGGCATCTTATGTTGATGTCAAGGCACTGTGGTACAGTCAGACTAACAGGCCCTGTGTTTTGGCTTTACAGACTTTGTGGACCTCATCAATGGGAAGTTTTATGTTGGAGTCAGTGCATTTGTCAAAGTCCAACTAAAGGTTAGATGAACATCATCAACTAATGTGCAAAACAAAGATTTTTTAAAAGTACTTTATGTTTGGCTTTGAAAATCAATTTAATTTTTTTTTGTTGCCAAGTGCAGTCTAGATTGTGATTCCAGCAATATATTTTTTTACAAGATGGATCATCTCCTAAAGATGATTATAAACTACATTATTTTCCAAACTGCAAGAGGCTACAATTATTTTATCAGATGGTTAGCTGCTCAAAATTGATTCCTAAACATGGTAACATGGTGCAGAGCTCAGTTTCTGGCCTAAAAAATTAAGTTGTATTTAGTTAACAAAATAAATAAATAAATAAAACATTGTATTCTAATACAACAAATATAAGTAAAACATACAACATATATAAATACATTTCAGTTTTGTGAAAATGTTTATTTGCTGAGAAATCTAGGGCATTGAAAAATTGCTGTTTGCAGACTATTGCAATTTTAATCACAATTTAAATATTCAGCAAAAATATTTGCAATATGATTATTTGTCAGTACTTCCCACTCAAAATCTTTATCACAAATTATGTGTGTAAAAAGAGTGTGTTTGCCCCCAGGATGGATCGTTCCATGAGGATGTGGGCTATGGAGTGAGTGAGGGACTGAAGTCTAAAGCTCTGTCGCTGGAAAAGGCGAGGAAGGAAGCTGTTACTGATGGGATGAAGAGAGCACTGAAGTACTGGAATATGATGTTTTTTTAATAGTTTAGACAAATGCAGAGAAAACACTCGAACCCCAAGAATGAATAATGTTTCTGTGACTGTGTTAGTATGAGATATGCAACATGACCATGTAGATGAGCCCTTGCATTCTTGTTTCTGAATGGAAAAATATTAGAACATACAATTTCTCTAGTATGTTCTGTTATAAGCAGGCTGAGGAAAAGGCTGTGCTGATATTTTTGCCTTTTGGTGCCATTCAGATGCTTTGGCAATGCTCTTGGAAACTGCATCCTGAATAAAGAATACCTCATGGCCATCAACAAGATCCCCAAACAGGTCAAATATCTCTTACATTATTTGGTGGTATTTTTAAATAATATATTTTTTCCTAGTTAATAAGCTTCCTCGTTGTGGATGCTGAATCTCTTCTCCCCTCTTTCACACGCAGCCTTCACCTCCTCTTGACCCAGCCCAGATGAAACGCTCTGACTCTGAGCCCGTCGTGGAGAAAGCGCGCTTCTCTAGCCTGGCCCAGGATGAAAAGTCGGGGTCTGTAGACAGATCTGCAACAAGGGTCCCCCTGGAGCCCAAGATCCTTATCCAGAACGAGAACCAGAGCGGCTCAGAAGGTCATGGGAGTGGGATTGAATCCAGAACACCCCTCTGTCACCCGTCTAGTGTGGGCCCTGCACCTGTACATTCAGCAGCTGAGACAGGAGACAGGAAGAATGAAAACGTCTGTCCCAGGTAAACAGGACAGCCAGTTGTAGTAAAGCAGCTCTGAGCCTCAAGGTCACACTGTTGTCCTGACTCCATTTCTCTTATTCTGACATCATATCCAATCTCCTTCCTCCATTTGCTCTTTACACTTTACTTCATCCTGATTGTTTTGTCCATTACTTGAATCTATTTCCAATATTTGTGCTTTTGTGCTTTATTTTTACTGCTATTTTTTTATTGTATTATATTTTTCTGGGTAAGCACTTTGAACTTCATATGCATGAAATTGTGCTGCAGTTAAAAGTGACTTGACCTCTCTGCTGGGTCTCCAAAGGCCTGCACGGGACTCGTTGGATGTCATCCCATCCGAAGCGCACACAGACCCCAAACAGCTGAGGAAACTCAGACAGCAGCAGCTCCAGCAGAAGTTCAGGGAAGAGATGGAAGCTAAGAAGTTGCATCAGGGAAAAGTCAAGTCTGAAGATGTAGAGACTGCAGCTGGACAAACATCCAGTGGAGGTAATAGACAATCAGGTGAAAATGTTTAACAAAAATTGGGACTGGTTCTGCTCCCATGCTGTTTAGGGTTTTTTTTTTTTTCTACTTTGAACCTAGAGGATATAAATGTGTTTTCTTCTGTTGCTATTTTTACAATGATGCCTGTCTTCCCGCAGATCATGTCAGCCATCCTGGCAAGGTAGCTACATCCAGGCTTGGCCACAGCACCCCAGCTGGACACAGAGAGCCGTGCAACAGGGAGAAATATTTAGCAGGTTCTCTAAACCACCACCAGAGGGCTCAAGATACTTTGGGAGTGTGATAATAAAACCTGCCTCTTTCAGCCCAGCTTTCACCAGCCAGCCACATTCACAGTTCTTGCTCAATTTCCTCTCCAGATGATCCTGAGATGTGGGATTTCACCCTGGATGGGATTGAGGAGTTGGATGTCTCTGCAGGAGAGCAGCCACCCAGAGGCCCCAGGCCCAGCACACCTGGAAATCACCAGATGCAAACACGCAGCAAGACTCCTCAGAGGGGGCCGTCACACCCACTGAGGCCTCCAGCCAGACCTCAAGATGAAGCATCGTCATACATCAGAGGACAGAGCAGCCACCCTCAATACAAACCTCAATATCAATATCAACATCAGACCAGGCCAGGTGAGGATACGCGGTTTATTTAGTGTGTATGTGTGTGTCTGTCTGTGTCTTGTGGAGCCGTTGGAAGAATTTCATTTTCTTAAACTTATTTCTTTCGCATTTTTGGCAGGTGAAGCCTCAAGTCCACACAGACAAGGGCACTACATGAAGAAACGGAAACTGAACCCTTGAAAATGTACGACACTTTCACTGTCTCCTTAAAACCTTTTTGAGAGTCTAGCCTTTATTTTACCATTGTTTTTTCTATTTATTTCAACGTATACCTCAATGAATTTATATTGCAATGTCTTGCTGCAACATGTCAACTGTAAAAATTCTGACATGTCTGTAAAAAATAAAGCTGTTTAAGTCTTTTGCCTGTCTGTCAGTCACTTCACTTGTCTTTGCTGGACCAGTGAGGAGTTCAGTGTCTAACTCAAACTAAAGCAGTGGGGAACAAATTGTTAAAAAAAAATTGTAAAACATCAAAATAAACCCTGAATACTGTTATGTAGTACAAGGAAATGGTAGAAAAATATCCCAGCTTACACTACAGAATAATAGTGTTTTCACAGTGGTTTTTTACTGCACTGTAGCAATTTGGTTGTAATGCACCAAATTTTAAGAATACACCAATAAGCACAAATGCCCAAATTGATCTTTTATTTTTATTTTTACATTTTGTACAATGTGAAAAACATACACAAAACCAGAGAACACTGAGTCACAGGAAGTCAGTAAAGAGGGATCAGAAATAAGAGTACAACAGGATATTACTGCGTGTTAGTAGCTTCATGAAAGTATTGCAGCGAGATATTGATAGTACTCAACAATAGCATAATAGCACATAAATATTAGCTTCGTTGTGAGCTTGTGCTGTACAGTGGTCAGTTATGAGTTGGATGTCATTGTAAGATTAAGAACCGGTGAAGCTAGCATGCAGGATACATATGCTGATACAGATACTGAAATAAGTTGTGCCTGTGACAGTGGTGAGTGGCAATTCAACAAATCATCGGCACTTTGTGAGGACTCACAGAAAGGCAAAGAATAAAAAAATGATAAAGAAGAAAAAAAAAGATCTCTATATTCCAATATCAAAAACATTTAATTCTGTAACAACCCTCATCAGCATGCAAATGTTTCCATTACCCCTCAGTCCCTATAAAACTTTAAACATTGCATATTCTGCATTGCAGTAACTTATTTTTTCTCTAGAGAAGTTTAAGTATTCATCCAATCTATGAGTAGGTGAAAGGGTCGCAATGAGAGAATGGCACTCGTGTGTGTGGTGGCGAGAAAACTTGTGCCAGCATCAGGCATGACAACTGCTGGGTCTTTTTTTACAGCTCATTCTCTGCCCAAACAAGTGCTGCTATGAAATGCTATAGTGATATAACTCCACAAAAAGACAAATGTTAGCCAAACCATGTGTGAGCCAAACTATAAATACACAGCTGATACACAACCAACACATATGTAATTGTAGAGGGGGAAAAAAAAAACAACAGTTTCCAAATTACTCAGTGTGCTCTTTATTCTGCAGTCCTGTGTGTTGCATCTGATTTTCCAGAGAGCTGTTATCCTCTAGACTTGGCCGTGTGGCAGTTATGGGGCCACCTGTTCTGGTCCTTGTGTTGTGTAGGTTTGATGACTGGTTTTCTGCAGTACAGTCACAGCTACATTACTACTACAGGACTACATGGATATGGAACTTGTCATTAGTGAGGATGCAAGGCACTAAAGTGTTCCGGGTCTACAGGGTAGAGTGCATATGCGTGTGCGGGGTGGGCTATAGCAAGCACATAGTACTCTACAGTGACTGAGCAATACGTGAAACCATTTACCTCACATTAATATTGTTATAATATATATTTACACACTAAAATAGAAAAAGGGGGCAGGGTGGTCAAAGATAAGAGCTTAATAAACCGCAGGATTACTCCTGTGTTAATAGTGGGATACCAATATAACAACCCTGCAATTGCACTTTTATATTCCTTTAACTACATGTTGTTTAACAACCTTTAATAATAATTACAGTGAAACAACATCAAAATCTGATGGCTGAATACAGGTCCATAAAGAACATCTTGTTTGTTTTATTAAATATACGCATACAAAAACAGACCACAGAGAGAGAGAACCCCAGACACTTGTGATTTGAGAGGTGACGGCAAAAGGTTTTAAGTTGAGATATTTTGTTTGACATGACTTGGCTAGCAACCTGTGTATCTGTGTATCATGCACCATCTGAGTAAACCACTGCGAGGAGCGCTGTCCCCAAAAAATCTACCAGTAGTACTCGAATAATCCAAACCTAGTGCCTTCTGTAAGATATGAATAACAGATTCTGAACTGTCTAAATCTAATGACAGTTACTGCCCATACTGATAACACTGGATGATGTGTGATGTGTCAACCTGGGATCCTTGACAAGAACATTTCAATCTTGCTGTAAAAAAAAATAATAATAAATTATAACAACTCAGGTCTACTCCTTCACCAGCTGCATACACACCCTAACCAAACTGATTTACAGTAGGAACACCTCTTCAACTCAAACTCCGAATGGTGGTCAACACCAGGACAGATTTTTGTTTTATGTACAGTGCACACAGATCCACTGGCCTACACTTACATGTCAGACGTGAAGGGTAAATCAGTATGATATTAAAACTAACTTATATGGATAAACGAGAGACAACTCAAATCACAAAGACACCAGACTTTCTCACAGGGACGTATAAATAAGCTAAACATGGAATCATAACCCAGCAAAAAAATGTCTATATACAAAGTCAAAGTTTACATGTTTGGGAGTTAAGGCCACTGTTACAAGGGACAGTATATCTTCTCTTTGCCGTTATTGCATTTTACTGTAGAATAGGTAGCCACAGGATATATTCAAATTCCAAGCCTATCCACTACACTCCTTCCTAACTTACTATGTCTTTCTCTTCCTAACACCCTCTATTCTCTCAGACTTTCCCACCCGTCACATCTAGGTGCTTCAACCAGGACAAAAAGTCAATCTTCCACTTTCTGTACAGTCATAATCTCCCCTCACTCTCCTAAACAACTTTACCTACCATCCCACAGTTTACTCAACCCAGTGAATGTATTGTCAGGTGTGTGTTCACGCATGTCTGTCAGTTTTTATGCATTGGGGTATCAGTCCAATTGTCAGTGTCCTAGGCAAGTTTAAGGCCAGGACAAGTCAAGATGTGAATCAGAATCCCTATTCACAGGAATGATGACATTGCAACGGGTGCTCTCATTGGACATCTTTGGCTGTTGTTGGTTATGCCCCTGGGTCCATTATTTCACTGGACAAAACCAACCAACTAATCAATCACAGCTCAATTCCATATTCAATGGCAGGCTTAAGTGTGTGACTTGTGCTGTGGGTGTGTATTGCACTCTCCCTCCATCTGCCCGACAGCTTTCTGTCTGCCTGACAGGGCTGAACCACACAGGTCAACTATTACAGAAAAAATAAAAGCAAAAAAAAAAAAATTAAAAAAATTACAATACCCAACCAACAAGCTTCACCAAGAGCCAGTGGTTCTTGTTCTACAACTGTCCACCCTGTCCAAGCCCAGACCAGGGCTTGGACTGGGCTACGTGGGCCTCAGGTTGGACCCTCCAGGGTTGACCGATTTCTGAGGGGCTGGGGTAGTTCCAATGTGGTAACCTTGCTGCAGGGACACTGAAGCTGAGGTGGGGGCCTGGTACTGGGCTAGTGGCTGTGTGGGGTTAAGTATGCCGACCTGGCAGGGGCCTGTGGGGCCTGCCCACTGAGGAGCACTGTATGGGGCAGACGCATAGCCAAACCCTGGGGCAACTGGACCCAAAGAGCCTTTACGAGGCCCGAGAGGGACAGAGGAGCTGGAGAGGTGGGTGGTGGTGGTGGTGGTACTGGCAGGTGTAGGAAGGGTAGGGCAGAGTTGGCCTGGAGCTGAGAATTTGCGTCCCATGTTGGCTGGAGGGATTATCTGCTATATACAGACAGACACACACACACACAGAGCGAGAGACAGAGAAAGAGAGACAGAGAGAGAGAGAGATTATCATTTATTGCATGTAGTTAACGAAAACAATTAATTAAGGTGGCAGTGCCTCCAATGAAAGACTCTGATGCAACGTGAGAAGTGAGCTGAGGCAGTTTTAAGTTGTTAAAGAATATTTACATCATGCCCCAGTGTTCCAGTTTTGGGACCCCTCTTGCATTGGGAAAGGTTGATGGCGTCCCTGGCCCAGTTATCGACAAGCTGGTGCAGGTCATCAGTGAAGGTGCCCTTGCACTTCTGGGTATGAGAGGCAGGAGGAAGAGGTCCAGCTGCCTGGGCCGGGGAGTTATTGTGGTGCTGGCTGGGGCCACCTGCAGAGCTGGTCCCACTTGCTCCTGGGCATACAGGGAAGGGAGTTAAACCAGAAATCAATTCAACCCAATAGCTTATTGTGACAACGGTAAGTGCTTGCACATACCTGCGGAGGGAGTGCTTAGGCTGGGCATGGACGGGGAGGACGTGAGCTGCTGCAAAGAGGTCCTGCTGGCTGTCTCTGAGCCCTCAGTTGCTGAGAGCGAAGTATGTTTTGGGGGGGATGTTGAACCATGGAGACTGTGATTTGATGTTGGGGTTGCTGAAGACATGAGCACAACACTCAGTTATACACTGAAACACAGATACTGTTTAGCATGGTCCTTCAACAGCTTAGCTGTGTGGCGAGCCACACATGCAGCTGAAATAATATATACCCCAGAGATGACGTTAATAATGCCTTTTGTGAAAGCACAAAAACCGAAAAAGTCAATACTGTTCTTACCTGAGTGGAGGGGGCTGTGTTGTCCACTACTACGAGCAGATTTGTGACCCTTGCTTTTGGGTCTACGCCGGCCGCCAGGCATGGCCACAGCAGGTGACAGGATAGACGGAGGAGGGGGTTTGCCCAGCCGGGTAAACAAGGCATCTATTTCCTCCTTCTGACGAGACTGCAAGGCCTGGATCTCTATCATATGTCTATGTGAGAGGGAAAATAGAGGTAGAGAAACTAATGGTAATTTTGTTTTTAGTTTAAGCAGCTCCATTGAAATAAATTACGTAACTTTTACAAAGGTAAATGTAGGTAGCCTGAAATGGGGATCTGAAAGTGTTACATACTTTTCTCTGAGACGGCTAACTTCTCTTTGGAAAGCCTCGTCCTCAGGACCTGAGTCGTCTTCATTGTCACTGCTGATGTAAGAGGGATGATTGTGATGAGAGTCAGAGGTTGAGGAGGATGGCCCGTTCTGCATACTGGAGCCACGTGAGGGACTGGTGCCTGCTGCTGGAGCTGGGGTCACTGAGGAAAATGAAAGATAACGATGATGTTATACTGGTTTATGAAAAATAGCTTCCTTTCATACAACAGTGGATCTTCAACCTAGCACACACCTGTTACTGAAAAACGTCCCACTTTGGCGCTAGGGCCAGTGCTGGACTCAGGGATGGCATTAGCACTCATGGACACTTGGAAGCGCCCGATAGTGGTGGGCTGACAAGCAGGAGCAGCGGGGAGAGATGAAGCCCCATCTGTAGTGTCAGCTTCACAGACTCCTTTGGATAGAGGAGTCAACCGGTGGAGGGTATTTTCTGGACTTGAGAGGGAGGAGGAGGAAGAGGAAGAGGAGGAAGATGATGAGGATGGTGTGACAGAGGAAGAGGACACGACACTGCAGGGATCTGGGACACTGCTGGAGGCTCCATCAGTAGCAGCAGAAACCTGAACAAAGAAAGGACAAATTTCAGTGCATTACAAAGACAAATATTTTGCTTCAAAATGCTGATACACAAAGATGTAAGAGGTTAAGTTATGGTTTATCCATTTTAAACTGAATAAACAAGTAAATTTAAGCTGTGATTATAAACATACTTGGAAACGTCCCAGAGTGAAGCCTGCAGGTGGATGGGGGGCTTTGTTGCCTCCCTGAACAGTCTCTGGGCTCAGAGCTCTTCTCAACTGGGCATCCAAATTACCCAGAGGTTGCTGGGACTGTGGGGTCAGGCAAATAGGTGATATTAGCAACAATATATCGATGTGAACAGCTGTGATACTCAGAGCTGGATTTGGTAATGACCAATACTGAAACATAATGGGTGTCACCTGATTTGGTCCAGGAAATGGGGGTATGTGCTCTGACGGGGGAGTAGTAGCAGTAGGTAAAGTCTAAAAGATAAAGAAGAAAGCAAAATATTATAATCGTGATCAATAACATAGTTAGTTTTTCTTGGATACTGTAAATTGCACTCACCTGTGCCCTAGGCTTAGTTGGGGGTGTCTGTGCATGTCCTGCAGAGGTAACCCCCTGCCCTGGGGTGGATGTGGGGCCTAGGACACCCTGTGCTCCAGAAGTGAGGGGAAGGTTAGATGGGGGCACAAGGGCTGCACCAGGCGGAGGAGAGGTAGTCCCAGTAGGAGGAGAAGAAGTGCCTGTATTCTGCGAAGGCTCCACTGAGGTGGAAGAAGTGGCAGAGCTCTGATCTTTAAAGAGGGACCGCAGCTTCTTATCTAGGGCTTGGATATCATCTATGCCAGGGGCCTTGGTCTGGGGCTCAGCCCCCTCTGGCTCCACAGGCTGGGGCTGGACCTGATTCTGGCTGGGCAAAGTGGAGGGAGGTGGGGGCTGAGAAGAGGGGATGGGCTGACACTGGGAGGGTGTGTGAATGGACAAGGCCATAGGCTGAGAAGATGGAGCAGCACTATTAACAGGCTGCTGCTCTGAGGCCGGTACGGCACCAGTAGTACTGGGTGTGACACCAGCAACAGAGGGGACGGCACCACTGCTCAGCTGAGGCCCAGGTACTGAGGGAACAGAGGCCTGCGAGGGCTGGATGGGCTGAGACACAGCAGGAGGGGAAACATTAGAAGATGAGGAAGTGATGCTGGTGGTTGGTGCAATCTGAGAGGGGGCTGTTTGGTGGGAAGACTGGGATGGTGGACCGGGATCACTGGTGGCAGGTGCAGGGACTTGAGATTGAGCTAATACAGGTGAGGGGGAAACCCGCCCAGTTGCAGGAGGTGGTAAGGAGCTTGCGGTAGAGGTGGCAGACACAGCAGGCATGGTAGTGCTAGTAGTGGAAGTTACAGCATCTGGAGGAGGCAGGACGGGGTTGGAGTTTGAGCAGAGTCCAGTGCTTGGTTCTGGCTCAGTAGCTGGGGGAACACAGCTGCCCGATCTCTCTCCACGAGCCTGACGTATCTCACTGAATGCTTGCTGGAGAGTCCCACTTGGAGCTGACAGAGAGAGGCCCAGGGTCACAGGGGCAGCTAGGAGAGATTTAAAAACATACATGACCCATGGTATGCAAGCAATTTCCACAGAAAGTATGAAAAGTGCTACGTAAATAAACCTGACCTGAATTAAATGTAGAGAAAATGTAAGCTCTCTAAACATTAGGAAATAGCCACAATGACCTGCTGTAAACAGTGCATAATAAGCAGAAAGCTTTCTCCAGTTTCCTCTCTACATTACACTTTAATCTGTGGTAAACATGAAAAAGTATAACCAGCAGCAGTATATCCAAAACATATTGCAAATATAATTATTTCTCAATTGGGAAGGCATGATCTTAAATCATTGTGATTTCAATTATGATAATTCAACAATTTGAATCTATTTAGGGATACAATCCAGTGACACATTTAGAATGCATTCCAAGAAGTACCAAATACAACAAACACTCCTCTCACCTGGGGCAGGTTCATCTCCAAAGGAGTTATTAGCAGAGGGCGGACCGAAGAACTGCTCCTTGAGACGAGACTCAGGCACAGGGCTGACTATGAATCTACGCCCCGCTGAGTGCACCACCTGGGCTGCAATACTGGGAGAGACCCCTGGGGAAAAGGTCAAGAGGGAGATCAGGTGTGAGGCAGGAGTTAGACTTCATTAAAAGTAATAATTAAGTAGTTGGGATTTTACATATGTTTGGCTGAGGGTTGTTTACCTGGTAACAGAGGGGTAGACAGCTCAGGCTGCTGCTGAAGATCACTCATCTGCAAAGGGAAGAAATCCAAGTGATAAAGTTTTAATGTTCAATAAGTGAGGCTCTCAATAGACAGTTTGGGTATTGGGCTGCTAAGGTAATATGTGTGGAATTTACCTGGGTGAAGCCTTCCTTCATGCCCTCTCCTTTCTCATCAGCCATTTCTATAACCTCACGGACCTGATCAATGAAGGACTCTCGCTCACTCTCAAGGATGAATTCACTCTCAACCTGAAGTGGGAAAAAACAAGTAGTTTGACGACTGTTCTTAATAATTGTTCACAAAAACACCTTCCACACATGGTCTGAATATGAGTGTTGGGCATTGATACTGGCTGGGGTCAGAGATCTCAATAAGGAACATGGTTAATGCAAATCTAGTTGTCCTTTTGCACTTGTTTACTTGTGTGCAAACAGATATTTTTAATATGAAACAAAAAAATAGGTTCTCTACGCTCAGTTAACAGCTGTAGGAGTTTGTGAGATCTGTCAATTCAATGGTATTTTGTGAATGATTGGTGAAAAACTGGGAAACGATGCAGACATACAAGCAGGTAAACATGACACATCCCTATGGAAGCCCAGCTCTAGGGAATATATTTAATTATTATTATAATTAACCAGCAGCAAACATTTCGTAATAAAATGGGAGAACCATTATTACCATGATCTGTGCAATTTCCTCTGGATTATCACCATCAAGGTCAAATTTGAAGGTCACCATCTTCCTATTGTGTGTTTCCAACTGGCACTCTGCCACCCTGTCTCCCATATTAGAAATCTGGGGGGAGTGGGGGTTCATGTTAGAACACTTTACCAGCACAGAACTTCATAAAGAATATGTATGAAATCAGTCCAGGTGCATACATTGAGAACATTCAGCTTGGCTTTTGCAGTCTTCTCATGGCGAGAGCGGCTGCGTACAGATCGCCGCTGATGTCTTTTGAGTGAGCGCCCCTCATGCCGACCTCCTGATGTAGAACCTCCATCATTTCCATCACTAAGGCCTGAAGCGGGATCTGACAGGCAGCTGAAAACAACATGGCTTCATGAGTGAGATATCAGGCCAAGATGCACGGTGCTGATGAAAGCTGACATTTTCAAATAGATTTCTTCTAACCTTTCCACAGATGGTGGCAATAGTGCAGGAGCTCCTGTGACCTGCTCCACTGCTGTTGGAGGAACACTCACAGAGCCCTAAATGCAGACAATACACTCATAAATAAAGCATTTCATTACAATGCAAAAACTAAGTCCCAAATAAACGCCTAACACGATTTCAATTTTTTTCCCCCCATAAAAGAGGGTTTTGGTGCTTAACAGTTGAGGGGAATATCTAAACAAAGCTAGTTCACCTGGGCACTTCAAATAGACAAGCTAAATTAAGTAAATATGAGGAAGACATTTAGTCAAAAATACTCAGTTCTCTGATATATTAGTCTATTTTAAGTGCCCAGGTAAAATGTCTTTATTTTATTTCTGAAATCTATACACAAAATGGAAAGAGACACAGCTATTGTTTGGCAGTACGGTGCATTGGAGTTAATGTTTTTGAAGAACTGAACATGAGGGAACAGTCTAAGGCTCCACCCCCTACCCACATACACATACCAACACAAAAAAAATGGTTTTATGCTTTCAAGAGTACCTGCAGAACAGAGAGGCATGTGGCCTGATAGAGGAAGTATAGATGCTCTGCGTTGATTGGAGGAGACAGGATAGGAGGGCTTGGCTCATTAGCCCAAGACTAAAAGTCATGCAGGGTTAAGCAGCATGCAGAGTTGAGAGGTAGATGAAAAAAGTTGATAGTCATGCAAAGGAGTAGTGAGTCCAGAAAACAAGAAGAAAGGGCTTTAGAAAAACTTTGCAATAAAAAAAAATTGAGACCCTAAATTTATGCCACAGTATGATCAAATAAACTGTGAAATTTAGGACTTGAGTACATGTATATGCCATTATATGTGTTTGTATTCAAATATCTTGGCTCCCACATCAGTGAAAGCGGGGCAGGTATGTGTGGCACCTGTAGTGGCTGAGCTCCAGATAGTGACTGCGGCAGGGTGGAGCTCTGTGGAGCAGCACTGCTTTCTGGTTGCTGCTGCTGCTGCTGCTGCGGAGGACCCGGGTGAGAGGACGAGGGTAACATCATTTGCTGAACGGGCATCTAGAAGGATGAGAGGCAGAGATGGAGTAGCACAAACAAGACAAAATAAAGAAGGTAAGATGGAGAGAGAAAACACTCATTTTGGAATTCATACAACTTCCTGAAAATCCTGTTCCTCTCCAAATCATACCTCTCTTTTATTGACACAGAGGCTTAAGTCTTGCAAAGGTTTTCAAAGTCAAAGGCACTTACCTGCTGGACAGCATAGCTACATGAATCAGACCAGTTACTGAATTACAGTGTACGGTGTTTAAATATTAATCACTGAACTGTCTCACTCAAAACATTACCTTGCAAGTGCAGTATGACGGGCATTACACTGTACTTACAAGGTTTGGAAAACTTGTGCCTTACATGTTTTTCTGAATACCATGACTTCCCGCCCACCTTACAAAATTTCCATGAAACCAACCAGAACGGCTGTGTGTCTGCTACACAATGTAAGTGTTGCACAGCACGTTTATTTTTTGCACAGAATGTGTCATCTGACAGGCTGTGGGTGTATTATGAAGAGGTAACAGGCATAAGGGACATTTTATCTACCTGAGGGGGAAGCGATGGTTGGTAGTAACCTCCGTACTATAAGAAACAAAACACAACACAGGGTAAGAGAAGGAAAGCTGAAGATGGAGAGAAAGGAAAAAAACGGGAGGGAGTGTAAGAGAACAGTGTAGAAGACTAGAGCTGGGGAAATGCACCATGCTCAGCTGCTTTCAGGGTGGCAGCCCCAAGTAGAGCATAGGCTTATAGGGCTTAAGGACTTGCAATACAATGTACCTGCTGAGGTGCCACCGGAGCAGGCTGGGTGCTGGGAGTCATAGGGACAACCGTGGTTGGCTGGACACCTTGCACCTGGGGATGGACCTTAAGCACCACAGTGAGAAAAGAAGAGCAGATGTAGGGAATATGACAGAGAAAAACTAACCAAATTTAAATTAATGTAAGATAAAATTCTGTATTAACAAAATGTAACCTGTTAATGGTTTTATTCTTGAACACCTGTGCAAAGGGGAAATAATCTGCTTTCCTTAGTCAAGACACTATAATCTTATTCTGACATGACTCACCACCGGCATCTGCTGCTGTTGTATTTGCTCAGTTTGTGTCTGAGGATATGACACGTGGGTCTGAAGCTGCTGACTAGGAGGAGAGTTGTAGGGCATTACAGCCTGACCAAGCTGAGCCTCGGGCAGCACAGAGGAACCTGGTGGTCTGTCTGTCATTTGATTGGCTGTAAGAGGTGGAGATGAAAAGGAAGAGAGGGTTAAATTGATGATAAGTTGCTAAGTGCATTCACTTTCAAAAATCAAAGCATTCTGTCATCATGCAGTTGGCTGTAATAGCATTTTTGACTATCAATTGACTTTGATACAAACCTCCCCCGGTGTGTTGTGGCTGCTGGTGCTGGTCAGCCTCAGGCTCCTCTGACTCTGACTGGACGGGAACCACACTCTGACCCTGAACTGGGGCTGAAACTTGCCCAGACGACTGGGGTACACAAGGGAGCCCCTGTGCCATGCCAGCTGGTTGGGCTGATTGAGGAGTGTTGTAGTTGGTGGTCTGAAGGTTCTGCTGGGATGCTGGCTGAGGAGCCATCTGCTGGCTGTGTTGTTGGCTTGGTTGTGAGGGGATATATGGAGCAGGCTGTTGCACTGCTTGGGGGGTTGGTTGAGGGACGTCTGTGCTAGACTGCTGCTGTGACAATATTAACTGATTCTGCTGTTCTTCTTCTAGCCTCCTCTTCTCCTGGTCCTCTCGGACCTTCAATTCAATCAAGGGCAAATTGATTAGTTCCCAGGAGCATTAATGGGCAACACCTGAACAGTACAGCACAATCACCTAAATCTCTTGCTGAGATAACACTACAAGCAAGGCACGTGGGCCACTACCCAACAGAAAACATTAGATGCCATTATGCTGAGCAAGGACACACCTGCTGCCGCTGTGCTCTCTTGCGACTGATAAGGGCCACTCTGTCCTTTATAGCCTTGGCCATGGTCTTATTGTCACCTTCACACACATAACCAGACTCGACCTGAAGCACAAAGAGACAAATTTTTGAATTAAGCAATGAATACTGCAGAGACTCAAATATAACACGTGTTAATTTTCAACTCTTTGTTTGACATAGTCTTTACCAGTGACAGCTATGAACTGGTTGCTGGATTTTTAATTTTAAGGTAATGACTGGAGCATATTAAGTTCTATTCACCATTTCCTGAGCCACGTCCTCTGGCACATCCTTGCTGAGGTCAAAGGAAAACTCAATTGCTTCATTGTCTTTGTATTTCCCCTTGAGCTTCTTCACATCCTCAATTCTCAGCCACAGCTTAATGGCCTCCATTTCTCCATCGTCCTCCTCTGCCAACTCCACACGCACCCCTGTTTCCTCCTGGAAGAAGGCATGGTTCAGAAGGTCCTTGATCGAGTACCTAAGAAAGGGAAACCAACAATGAACACTGTTATTCTGGGAGAAAGTAATGCAGGTGATCTCAACCCTTTCCAACAAAGTTATGGGCCTTAGCAATACAGTACAGCTGCATGAGACAAAGACCTCTCATCCTTGTTCTGGCGAATACATCCCTCGATGATCTCCTTCACTTCAGGAATGGCCACCTTGTCAAAGCTGCCCGGCTTCACCCCCTACAGGAAACACAGAACACTGAATGAGACTGACTCCTTATCCTTTAGCCCTTTCTTTATTTGGATACTAGCCCATACCTTTTGATGTCCTTGACTTCTCTGACAGAAACTATGTCGGTTCTATGAACAAATTCCTGTCATAACTCTGAGGAATGGTACAATGACACCCTTGAACTCATCAGTACCCCCGCCCCCAGATTTTTAGAAACAATTTGGATTTGGAATGTGTCTCAAACAATGTATATAAAGTGCGATGGATTGTTTCTAAGAAATTGTATCTCCACACCAATTCATTATATCCATATTCTTTGGCTGGTGGCATTTAAAGATTGTAGCATGACAAGTCTTAGGGAAGAGCACGTGAGATAGTGGAGGAGGCCTGGTGGGGAAGGATGTTTAAGCAAATGGCAGCAGCAGACAGCCCGGTGCCACAGAAATAAGAAGAAAAAGGGAGACCAATAGCACACCTCCTTAAGGACCAAAACTATTAAACCACAGCATGTGACTCTATCTAAATGTAGGCTCAAGACTACAATAATAGCTAGTGCTCCATGCCTCAGTCAACAGTGTTTGGTTCTCTGCTCTATATACTGTTTGTAGCCCTAACCTAGAGGGTTTAATATTTAGCAGTGGGGTAAAAATACCTGTCTAATCATATGGGAAATAAATGTTTGTATCTTTGAGTGCAGTTAATGATAAGCTGGGGATATTAGTATAAATTTAAAAACCTATTTTACAGATAAGACGCCTGGGAAAGGTTGAACCTCAAAGGTTAAACATGAATCTATGAAACTCTCGCAGCAAATCATGAGTCACTGCAAGGATATGAATCATATCAGTGATTTCACAATTCAAGGGCGAGCCAGTATGAACTGTCGTATGAATAAAACAGAGTGTATGAGTATGTGTTTTTCTGTGACAGTTACTGCCCTTCTGGCATCATCGCAAAACTGAGTTATCAGCCATTTGGAAAATAGCAGGGACTGTGCTGGCACACCCCCTTATGTATCATCCACGCCTCAGGTCCACATGCTTA
>OMKZ01026100.1:20317-70807 GCA_900302535.1 Neoniphon sammara
GGGCGTTGTAAACTGGTGGGTTTATCATAAAGGGCAGTAGCCAGAGGGCAGAAAGAAATAAACTGAAGAGGTGAAACAGAATAGCAGAGAACAGAAGGCCAATACAGGCTTGATAAAAGAGGTGTAGGCAATGAGGTGACTACAGCTGTTCTACTATGTGTCTGGGAATTTATTCCATAGGGGGACACTAGCGTTCTCAGATCTCAGCAAAGAGGATGGGTGAGGGCACGGTAGGAGGGGGTGACGTGGAGGGTTGCAAAGAAGACTTACGCTGGTTACTCTGCGGTAGATCTGTGCAGCATTCTGGCACTCTGAGTAAGGGTACTCTGAGGTGGCCATCTCCAGCATGCACATTCCAAAGGCATACACATCCACTGACTCGTCGTACTTCTCCTCATACATCTCAGGCGCCATGAACTCAGGGGTACCTTAAATCAAAACAACTATTCAGAACTCTCGAACTCCCTGACTGATTGAGTGGGCCTCTCACAACCCACTGCCCCTCTGCTCCTCTAACCCGTGAGGGGTTGAGGAAGAGGAGGATGAGGAAGACTGACCAGCCAGTTGACATCTCCTGGAGAGCAGAACCTGTGAGAGGAGAGTTGGAAGAGAGAGAGAAAAGAGAAGAGGGGAAGGAAAGCAAAAAAGGGACAGAAAACAAAAAAAGGAGGGGAAGTTGGGCTCAGTTAGACTGCAGAGAAAGAGGCACGTGTTTGTCTGTGTAAGACCTTAACATTTTGGGACATAAGATCTATGTAAGGAAGCCGATGTACAGAACACACTATTTAGCCAAAAATTAGTGTTATTTACAACCTTTCAATGTCAGCACTGGAGCAATATACCCAAGCCAGAATGCAGCTTAATTTGTTCAAAAGGATGCCAAAAATCTTTGAATGAGAAATATTACTAGCTATGGAAGTAACTTGTGTCAAGACCTTACAACCAAATAAAATGTACCATCTTTAAAAATCACACTCACCTTTTGATGTCTGACTTACCGTCTCTCCTTGACCTGTGAAAGGAAAGCGTTATGGTCAAGGCTGATAGAAGCAGATCCCATAGCTAGTTACTGTGCTCAGTAGTGTGTGTCTGTACACTAGCATTGATCCATTAATGGATAACTTCTGTTTTCAATCTCAGGTCTTACACAGAAAAACTCAGCTGGTTATTTGAATTGAATTGTTTTTGAAATGGAGGTGTGTCACAGCACACTATCAGACTTACCAGGCCCACAAAAGTTCATACTTACTCAATGACCAGCAGTACCCTATTCATTCCATACAGCAGAATGGGGCACAGCTGAAGCTAGAGCCTACATTTTAAAAACATACCCAAGAATGTGAAAGATAAAAAGAAAAGCTGGTAAAGAGAAAAGGGGGAGAACTGCCTGGACACAAAATGGAGCGCAAAGATTCTGTTGTCCTGTAATATTTTAAAAAGACAGTAAGACACGAACACTAGCAAAAAAACAAAAACAAAAAACAAAAAAACAAAAAAGAAACCTGTTGAGGCAAACCCGTAGAAAGAGATGTTAAACATTATAGGTATAATTGGCAAACAGACCACATATTTCCAAACCACAGAACAAAGACCAGTCTAAGACAGAATAGCCCTGGCCAGGTTAGCCTGAAAGTATAAGGCATGACATCTATTAGAATGATATTTATGCTTAACAGTAAAAGAAATTTGAGGCACTACTTACTTTCAGTAGGTGTCTGAAAAAAAAACAACAACTTTGCCTTTTCAGAGAAACATAGAACAGAAACTTAACAGACTTGCTATGTGAGTGTAAAGAGGAAAAGCCTTGTGGTTATCTGCCTAAGACTGCCACAATATCTGGCCTCCGATTGAGCTGTGGTTTGAGAGACAGCTGAAACGCTGTGGTCTGTTTTTGAAACACACTGTCAGAAAATCAAGTCACAGTAAAATACCTTCTGCAAACACCATCATTCAGTATAGACATTTTATCATGACCTTAGAAGGAATACTGTCCCACTGCAGGAATGGGAACAGGAGGTGGAAGTGACTTTGGAGCCCTACCTATGACACTCTTGGCGAAGGACGCGCGCTTTAGTGTGGCCAGTCCCAGGTCTCCTATCTTGACAGATCCAGTTGGTCCTGTGATGAAGATGTTGTCACATTTAAGGTCCCTGTGGATGATGGGAGGACCCCGTGTATGTAGGAAGTGGAGCCCCTTGAGGATTTGTCTACACCAGCTCCTCAACACTTTAATCTTCATCACCTTGAATCTCTTCAGATATCTAAAGGAGAACAAAGAGCCAGGATTGTACATCAGACTAAAGGAAAAATAATGCTTGCACATTCCCCACACATAAAATCCAAGTCTTAATCAAATCAACATACTAAGACGTTCTACAATTTACATTATTTTTTGCATTAATGTTACCAATGTCCAAACATTTCTGGCATCAACAAATTCAGTGCATTCATCAAATTCTTACAATATATAAAATATGTTACATACCTTATTGAATTATAATAGCTGGTTAATGTAATACTATAATGTTAGTAAACTATGCTGGAATGTAATGCATTACCAGGTTTTGTTGTTCATGGGTGTTGGTTCATGTGTTTGTTGACTGGTAACGGTTTTTGCCATGCTCAGCGATCAGGGGAATTACAATATGCATATTTACACTGCACTGAGATAAATATTCATATTTAGCAAAATTACCCACAATTATTTTGTCATATCCGTGCAGTCCTTGGTGCTCTATGTACATATATGTTAATTAGGGTCTGTGTTTTAGAGTTTGAGACTCACGTTTTGAGTGTGCCTGAAGTCATGAGTTCAGTGACCAGTACAATGCACTTCCTGCCTTTAGAGGGGCCCTCCCAGGAGTCGTAAAAACGGACAATGTTGGGATGCTGCAGTCCCTTCAGCATCCCCGCTTCCTCCTTAAAGCGCTGCCGCTCTGACTTGGACAGCTTACGATCCTGCAGGGGACAGAAAGAAAATATCTGAATATTTCATGCAACAGAGAGCGCACCCCTATATATAGTGTATGTTGAATAATTAAGAGTAATAAAGAGGTTCTAATAACTGGCAGTAACTTGAGGATTTAAGTAAGAAACAATAACATTTTCTCCTTTCTGATATGATCAAGAGTTTCAATATAAATCTCTCAAGCACTTAGCTGGAAAAGAAACCCTTCAAGATTTCTGTCATAAATGTGGCCACTGATGAAAAGGGACAAGCCACTATTTCAACATACAGGCAGTTCAGCTAACAGGATAGTGTGATATAGTTTCTTCAGTAATCAAAGATGCACATATACTCAAGACACAAATGCGCATGCAGTCTGCGGCAAAAAGATGTGGCCCTGTTTTCCCTGGCGCAGAACTGTGAAATGAGAGGAATGTGTCTAGCTTTGGCCTAGTTTCCCAGCAAACCAAAAAGAGAAAGAGCCATCATAACTGAGATGAAGAGAAAACTAGAACGGTCTGCAAAACGAACAAACCAACAAACAATAAGTCAGGCCCCAAAAATGAAATGTTCTCCTTATCAGTCTCTTTAAGCCTATTGTTTTCTACCATAAACTTTTACAATAATAATTATTTACTATTTAGTTACTACTTTCTATTAGGCTAATACATGGGCTTTGCTTGTCTCATAGGCTACAGTGACACAAACTGATACTGGCATGAGGTTGAGGGGGTGACGGCAAAGCTATTTCACTGTTCTTACATGTTACTAAGTCCTCTAAGGCCTATAATCTACACAGAGCTTTCTGTGTCTGAAAAGAGTCAACAAATGCCCAGCAACTGAGGGGTTTGTCAATGAATCATAGCGAAATACATGCAAACCTGATAGCACTGTCTGTCTGCTGGGATTTAACACTCCATAAATTGACCAGTGCAGGAATAAGCACTGGCCACAATAACACCTGTTAGATGAAGGACTAACAAAAAAATTTGGCATATAAAGTCTTCATCTTTTCCACCCTTCTCAAGTTCCTTGAGCAATTCCTGGCATGACCTATATTTGCACCATCCCTCACCATGGAGCAGCCAACCCACAACAGTTAGTCAAGCCCAGCAAAAAATCCCCAGCCAGAGACCTCGCAATACAGCCAGATGAAACCCCCCCTTCAGTCAGAGACCTGGCAACTGGCCAAGTTGCACAGGAAATTCAACCCATTGTGATTGGACAACAAGTGTGTATGTGTGTTTGCGTCTGAGAGAGAGAAATTGAGAGAGAGTGAGAAAGAGAGAGACAAAAATGGAGAGATACAAAACTTTCCACTGACTGACATCCCTTGAGGAAAAAGATAATGAAGATAACTGCAGTCTTAGTTTTGAGGTTGTAAGTAGAATGTTGCAATCTTAGGGGGCAACTTAGAGGAGTCAAAAGGATGAGTGGAAGGGAGACATGTGGGGTGTTGTGTGGGGGCAATGTCAGATGACAGGGTGAGAGGTGATGGGACGCTCAACCATGCACTTGGACCAACTGACCTACTTTTCACAGTATCTAATAGGCCAGTGGTTCCCCTTTCTCTTTCTGCACACCATGTGGAAACAGTAATGCAAAACATCCGCAGCATTCACAGCCACAAGCCCTGGGGCCTGGGGGTGGGGCGGGGCAGTCACGAGAGCTCTTGTCCTAGTTTATATGGTGCTCCAAACCCACAAAAGCCAAACTCCTGTACTGATTAGAGCTTTCTACTGCAGCTGCCACCTTATTCCCAATTGACTCAAAACTAAAGTCATTCTTCTACAAGTCCATATTAGTTCTCCTGTTCCTGTGGCTAATTTGAAATAAGACATTAAAACTTCCAGCCACTTGAGCTGTGAAAAAAAAGAAATTGCATTTACATTTGATTAACACTCAAATGCACTTAAAAATCTGAGTTGAAGTGTTTCACTATGCAATACATGCTAACTTTTATGATTAATAAAGGATGTTTAAGTAAACTGAATGTTTATACATTTTTTGATGTCATTAATTTTTCCTATGGATCAATCAGTACAGTGGAGATTATCGCAAGAATAATTTTTTAAAACAAATTATAACTCCAGAAATTGTGAGATTTTCTATCTCTGATTCATAATTTTCTCAGCCTTGCATTAGACACACTACTTCCTTTCTATAACTGATTGGTTTCACTTTAAGACTGCCACAAGCGTATGACAGAACTGTGGGGGAGACCAAGGGCTCTAACTGTTTGACACAAACATTATGTAAAAACTCCTTTGGACTATGAAGCATGCCCAGATATTACAAGATTAATTTAGATTTATATTATCACATTATTGTTGTATTCAAATTTTGACAGATACCACCATTTACCAGGGTATTTTGTGGCCATGATAAAAATAGCAAGCAGGACCCATTTGGTTGGTTGGCCATGTTGGCTCCAACACTAAATGTCAACAACTGTTACACTAGTTAACTGTTACAAAGAAACCAGAATAAAGGAAACGCTCATAAAACAACTTATAATTTAAAATTATAGTTAATCAACAAAAACCGCCAAATTAATAGCATACAGTCAAATTATTATGATTGAGCATTAGATTGAATATTTCTTTTTTGTTTATTTTGTAAACCCTCTATTTTCCTTTAATAGCCTAAAAATGATCAGGCCATTTCAGCACTGAGTCATCTGGGGCCTAATCAGTGGCCTCCAAAGACCTTTTCTGAGCCAGGAAACAAAAACAACAAAAAAAGGCATGACATCAGAGTTGCCCTTTGAATCTCCTCCACAACCAAACACAACCACCCAAGTAAGGGCAGAGAAACTCTTTAACCTCAAGAGAGAGCACTAGTGGATCAGATGAGAGTTCAGTAAACACACAACTGCCACCACCAAGCTCACGTGAAGAGCCTTATCTCAAAGCCTGCTACTCTAAACCTGCAAATACTCACGTGTGGCTTACTCAGACATGGTCACAATCACAGAAATAAGAAATACTATAGAGTCTCTTTTTCTCTAAATGTTTAATATTTTCTCTATGAATCACTAAGTAAGACCCAGGACTGAATGACCACAACTCTTTATGAGACAACTCTCAGGCATGCACGACCCAGAGCCTAAACTCACCATTCCTTCCAGGAATTTACAATCTTGCAATCACAAGATACAAGTCACACTTCCTTTGATTGTCACTTCAGAGTTCTTTGCCCTGTGCTGTGTCATGCCCCTGGTATCACATGGAGCAGTGCCTGGCAGTCTCTGGTACATTCACAAATCCTGAACCGAGAGGCCCAGTCTCTCTCACTTACTGAGCAACGTAGGAGTAACATAAATGCAGAGTATCTGTCATCATCGCTCAGGCCACACATCAAAGACTGTTGTTGCCCTTTCCCTCTCTTTCATTTCCTTTTCTTTAAATAATAAATTAAAGACTGCTGACCAAATGCTTTGATTTACTAATTCAGGTCTAAATTAATGGCTGAAGCGAGAAGGGATAGAAGGCACAGTGGGGGAAGGCATAAAAAGTCAAACTCATTTCAGACGTGTGCCAACAAGTCTGAAAAAGGTCTAGAAAATAGAAAAATCCAAACTGGCAGGCATTCAGGGTAACAGCAGCTGCAGATGAGTCACAGCAGCTCTGTCTGACACAGTGGGAATGAGTCAGCTCACTACATAGTTGTGTTGCCACTACTGCCTCAGCAATATATCGTACCCCAAGGCTAACATGATACATTGTCCTTCTGGAGTCCCTGAACGTGACAAAGTCAGAGAAAGACAAAGCGCATGAGAATACACTAATGCATAAGTATTGGTGCAAAATAATACATAGGTATGAAAGTGAGCGTGTGACAATACGCATAGTTGATGTTGAATAGTGACTGAATATGTCAGATAGATCAGAGTAGGCTGCAACACTTTAAATTTCTGGGCCTCTTTGCTGAGTCAGCATATAAGCTATATGGTTCTGGCATGCAGTTTCAAACCTCATTTTAAAATCACATAATCTCTTTGCTTCAATTCAGAGGCATCTCCCTCAGTAAGCTACTATGGAGTTAGGCTAACTATATGAGCCTATTCAGGTTAGAGCCAAACCTTACAGGCCCAAACTACATGTGAAATAGCTCCGCTTGGAATACAGCTAGTGGCATCCTGGTGGCTCAGCACATGCAGGCTAATGTAAACGCCATGTTCTGGTGTTCATGGAACAATAAGCTCTATGGCTGCTAAGGTTAGGGAAAGTCAAGGTCTCACAATATGAGTGTAACAACCAAAAATTGTTTTCACGCACTGCACTATGAATCACATCTAATGCCAGTAAACTACAATATAGGCAACATGGAGGTCATAACACAACTTCTAGGAAAAGGCCATCATAAATATCCCAATGAACCTAAAAATAGACTGAGTGAGAAAGGCCTGTGATCATACCAGGGGCTGGCTCTGTCAGGTCCCTGCTCTGAGGTTGACACTGAGGGCTACATGGAGCCCTCTGTGTAAACACTGCTTGGGATCTGGGTCATTGCTGATGGGCCTAAAAGCCAAGAGGGAATATTAGACAAAGGCCAGTCTCCCCGATCAATGACAGCTGTGTAGCAAAACGTGCTCCAAATTCTAGTTCACTTGTTTACTTCCAGCATCAAGTTAGCTTCTTGGTCTCCATGAGATATAAAAGCCAAGGCTGTGGCACAGCCTTTATGGACAGCATTACTCTTTGCCAGTTAATTTCATACAAATTTTGTGAAGCTGTGTTTGTCTGAATACTCCTTTGTCCGTGTGCAGAAGTGTTTGGGGCTGCCCTGACACATGACCACAGAAGTCAAAGATCACTGAAGTAGAGTGTACTGTGAGACAAGCTGTCAGTCACAGACAAGGTGACAGACAGGGGTCATTTCACACCATCCGTCAAGTATGAATGCTCCATCTGATTAGAAGGGAGTGTAAGAAAACTCACATATTTTTTTTTAATCCACAGATAGTGTGTGGTGTGTAATACACATGGATGTCTACCCACTGTAGCTGCTTTATTTGTGAGAGACTGCATTGAGCAGTAGAGGCATCAAGAGAGGAGTTTTCATATTAATCATGGAAAGAATAATTTCTACTGGAATCCAAAATAATACCATGCTCCTCATGTATTAACTTGTGGCTGATGGAAGCTCAAGTCAGCTATGAAACTGGTACAGCTACAGGCAAGGCATTCACAATTTGCATATCTTGTTCAGAGCACATTAGAGTTTATATATAGCCATGATGTTACGTTACACAAAACACAGTGGCCTTCCAATCATTGCTTCATTTGTTAAAGGAGCTTCTTTACAAAGAGGGGAAAAGCACTCCTTTCACATCATGAGAGTTACCAAACCAAACCTAAAAGCGTTTGACTGTAAACAAGCCTAGATATAATCTGATTCAAGCAACACTGCGAAATGCCTGATAATAAGAATGCAGACAGGGCTTTCATTACCTCAGTGGCCACTTCCCTAATGTTATAAATAACAAATGGGTTGGTTTTCAGTCAGAAGTAGCTAGCATGTAGCCTAATGCACTTTCAGATGACCAGTAAAGCACACAGGTGATAGTCATTTCAAAACTTGAGTACAATGAAACTCAGGGTCAACAGCTTCAGATGTCAAAGGTTTGTAAAAGGCCGTGCACTTCCACATGATCATAGTCACAAGGGGTGGAAACAGACAGAAAGCATCATGTGCAGCAGTGAAACACACCAATATATTCCCATATGGTGTATTAGTGGTGTGTTGGTATCTTACATGAAACGGTGAGGAGATAATCCCACCACAACTACCCCACAGATACATCACACAAATTTGCTACTCATAATACAGAAATATGTACAACAAAGCATTATTAGACATTTAGCCTTTTTGTTATAATCTTTCACCATCAGTTCCTGACAAGGTTAAAGTTTCCATGCTCTTTGCCTGTTAAAAAGCATAATGCTTGTTAAAAAGCATAACAATGTTCATGTGGTTGACTGGTTGCAAATTTATACACAGCACACACTGTCATTGCCAGCTCAACATATGCAAGGTAAAATTTACAATTTACAAAGAAAAGCTGGCAGGGTGAAAAAGATGGAATTATAAAATATAACGAACACACACCCTTGGACAGACCAAGTCGCTCTGCCGCAGAACTACTACACAGCATGTGACTGTTTTTTAATTCTGTTTCAGTGCTGCTGCAGTCTTCAGTGCTGTACCAGCAGCACTGAAAACTCCTGCTACTCCAGATGGCCAGTCCACCCTGTTGTGTCCTCACAAGCTTTTATTATCCTTACTTCCATGTTTTAGCGCTCCATGCCAGCAACTAACAGGCTTACGACTTAAGGTAGCCTGATTGGATAAGACACTGCCAACTTGCATATAGCCTGACATTGCCAAGAATTGCTTTCCACAGGTGTATGAGTTTGAACAAGCAGCTACAAAAGAAACCCATGTCGAGTGGTGTTTTGTTGCTACAGTGACCAAGTTTTACAAGACTTACAAGAGACTGCAACATGATAGCAGTAAGCCAACTTAAAGTTAATGAGAGACGCTGAACATAGAAGTGTATCAATAACCAATTTTTCAGAGCCGATACAAGTACCAAGTGCTTAATTAAATACACTGGCTGATGAGTACCAATCCAAGTCACATTCAAGTTAATCCTTCATGCTGCTAAATAGTGCGCTATTACAAAACAATTACAGGAAAAAGTAAATCAATTGTTAAACTAATTTAATCATTATAACATTTTTCTCTTCCTTTTTTAGCCAATTAGTGAACAGTACACCACAGTGGTCTCTTATATCTCTTCAAGAATACTAATTATAAAGAGTAATCAGGAAAAAGCTATTGGGTATGGCCTGCCGCTCCCAGTGGATGCCGGCAGCCAGCTGGACAGGCAGCTTCCACAGCTTCCAAAGGATGCCTGGGGTTCTCTTCCTCATCTTTCAATACTGGGAAGGAAGGAGGTGGGGAGAGAGAAAGAGAAGGAGATGACACGGTTGGTTGAAGATGGGTGAGTAACTGAGAAAGGGGAGGCTCCTAAATTTATTCCTCTTTTTTTCCCCTCCGCTTCCCCTGCGCAGTGACCTACTTATTGTTCAAACATGCCTGCAACGTGAGATCCGAAACAAATGTGACTGGGTTTGTGGGAGGGTGGAAAAGGGTGGATGCCTAGAAATTCTTAGACAACTGTGGACAGATGGCCTCCAGATTGAATGTGCCAGGCCCATTACATTAAAACTTTATTACACATTGCACTTTATTATGCTATAACAACATTAAGAGAGTTTATGAGGGGAAACCTGTCAAACTTGTTTCATTAGCATACACAACACAGGCTCACTGCTGTTGCCTGTAACCCACACTGAAGTCCCAGTGAGCAAACAAGTGACAAGGCCAATTTACTTCTGCATCACTGATTATCACATCAACAGGAAAAAAACACTACTGAGACCTTCAGTACTTGAGTCATTGCATTCATTTTGTTTTGTACAGATTTGTATTTTTTGTATAGAGATATGGGTTAATAAACAGAAATAAGACATTAAATGTATTAGGAATTATTGCAAATAATCAGTAATGTAACTGCTTTTTGCTATTTGATTAGTCTGTGCAGTAAGCAAATTTACAGATATAAATATCACTTAGCTGAAAGCAATGCAAAAAGGAAACGTGCAAATGCATTGCATGGAGGCTCTAATATGCTGTGACTGAATAGGCTCATTGTTAATCTTAAAACAGTAACAACAGCCATGCAGCTAAGGTCAAGGTATTCATAAAAATAACAGTTCTGGAGATGTCCACTGATTATGGGTGATTATAATTTTATTGCCTCTTAACCTTTTCATTGACCCATTAACACCTCTGGTAAAATAAAAGGATGAATCCCTACTCCTGCCTTAAACAGTCACCCTTACTTGTAGAGGATCAGTGACTATGTTTACATGCACACAAGAAACCAGATTATTGTGAGTAACCGGGTTACAGCAGGATATCTGATTACTCAAAAACCCCAGTTTAAATGCGCTAGGAATTATCTTGTTCACATGGCAGTTTGGAAATTATCTGACTGCCATATGAGCGGAATAACTTGATTATTAAAGTGTATGTAAACGCACTTAAGTAAACGCGTAGTTTTCAAGATAATGTGCATGACATAACTTCTAACATAGGACGTGTAATACTAATACTAATAATAAGTACGCTATGTAATCATTCTCCAAAACTTTGTTTACTTCAATTACACGGTATCATCAAACCAAAAGTGTATTATGTATTAGGGCTGTGTGATATTGACCTAAATCTCATACCCCAACACAGGTAATTTCATATCCCAATACTTACTGCACCTTTCCAAAATGTAACTGCACTAGGGCTGTGCCACATCATATCCTTCAAGATAATAGCAGTATTACTTTGTACATGAAAAAAAGTGTCATATCATGATATCAATGATATAGTAGCGTGATAATGTGTTGATGCATTTGCATACCCTAGCAATCAGCCTACAGCCTTCTCTTACCACAAGAAAAAACATGTCTGAAATCCCCAACACTATATGCCCTCCCCTGTGTCTCGTAAATTCACACAAGATATATTGTCATATTGCACAGCCCTACCGTGCATATCTAACTTGATTCTGATATGCTTGAATGATAATACACATGGCTGTAACTGGACCAAAGATGAGAAGGTCTGATCTCGGTTTAAGGTGAACACTGCTTTCAACAGAAAAATCAGGAGATGGTCCATAACCGGTTTGACCAGTAATACATACATTAGATTGCTAAAAATCTCAGGGGTGTCAATTCAGATGGGATTAATTTTACCTGAGTTTATTGGTTGGTTATTGGTACTGTAAAAGAAGCTGAAGTGCTACTGGTCCTGATGTGCAGGTTGTTAAAATTGTGGACAAGGGAAATTTAGACAAAATCAAATACATGGTGTGGCCTACTTTACCCCATGTCTCACTATACTGACAATTACTGAAGTACACTGAAGTTAAGGTTTGATAAAACGACAAACAATTGGTGAATAAGTTAACTTTCCAGAGCACAACTATGCTTTCAGTGCTTATGCGTAGAATGGCACTAGAGTGATCATGGGACAGCTTTAACAACCATGTGAGGCGGGGATTTTAGCTCCTTAGGTAAAGTTGAACAGATTTTAGCAAAGAAAATCTCTTTAGTTGACAGGGTAAAGATGGATTGAGACGCATTCCTTCCTGATAGCATATATAAGGCAACAAGCAAGGTAACTGAGGGGAAACACACGAGTCAGGTTACATGTAAATACTTAAAGAAAGACTGTGCACATAAATACAACCCAAGCGACCATAAGAATACACAAGAAGGTATACACAAGAATGCCAACAGCATAATCTGTGGGTTGTGGTGCTAGCTGGCTCTAATCGTAAAATTTAGCTCTAAATGGTCTCATCCAATTGGATCAAACTCACAATGCAATCAGATAAGATCCTAATCCAGGTTTGGATGAATTTAACCAATTACACTTCCTCAGTATGGTGTGATCATTGTCCACAGGCCATGGTAGTTGGATTCTATGAATTTAATTTTCCACTGCCTCTTCATTACTGACCCTCAGGAAGTCACATAAAACCACAGAAATACTCTTTTTCTGTCTGATAAAATACTACAACAGCACAAAGCAACAGTGTACACTTTGTACAACGTCTTATCCAGCAGTAGACAATCAGCTTTACACTGGCATGGTAAGTAATTCACACAGCATTCACTATAATAATGGCAACCAGCAAATCAAATTAAATGTTGCCTATTGTGTCTAATACACTAATGACAAGTCAATATTTCAATATCTGTTACTGACAAACAGCAGAAGACACTGAGAGTGCAGTGTAAACAGTAAGTGGCAGTGACCTGCAGTAAGCGCCAGCATTAGCTAATGCAGGTAGAAAAGGAACACAATGTAGCAAGAATAAAGCTTAAAATGGGGGGAGGGGCAAGCAAGACAGAAATATAGATAAACTTTGGGAGAGAGAAAAGGGGAAGGAGATTGGGTGGATAGATATGGTAGAGGGGAGACATGGCCAGCCTGCTGCACTTCACTTCACACAGGAGATTAGAGATTCCTCCACCAGGAATCTGACCTATTTTACATTCACACAAGCATTCAGAGCAGGCATGCACTGAGCAAGCGCCAGATCCTCTGAATGTGAGGGGGGAGGGGCACGAGTCTGTAATTTCCACATTGCTTTGAAACCATGTGAGCATGTGCAGCTATGCTTATATCGGCTGCCGTGTGACGTCTCTGACACTTATAACAAGTAGAAAGCGTGACAGTAAAAGCAAACATGCATGTGGTGAATGAGGTCAAACCTTGCTGTGGGCAATGTTGCTGTTTTTACTGGACAGTCAGCAGAGCTGCATGGGTTCACAAGCTTGCTGAACAGAATTACAAGCTACTGGTCTAAAACAGATACAAAGCAACATCTTGGGGTTTTCACTACAAGGTATTCAGACATAACAGGCCTGTTAGCAAAGGATTTAGAAATTAACTATGGAATGTTATGTCTCTTTGGACTCATTTCACAGTCACGGGAATAAACATAGTCCAAAACAGATTTTTCAAGGGAGATTTCTCTGAACAACAGGTGTACAGCCATTGTAAGTGATTCAACATTTCTGCTACTGCACACATTCACCTTTGGCATAATGTAACTGCACTACTGTCGCTGCTAAGGAATGTTAAAACCCTACTACATTTAATGGCCATTTGAGATATCCAAGATCTTCAAAATGTTGTCACAACCTCAGTAATTAATTTCACATTTGCTTGGCAAATATCTTGTGAGTTATGCAAGACAGTGTCTTTCTATTGTGATCAGACAACTGTTTGTTTATTTATTTTTCAAATGAAATATATTGTGCATTTCCCACTGTGAAAGCCAAGTACGGGGAATTCACAACCACAAATGTATAAATTCCCCCACACTGGCAATGCTAAGAAAAAAATCTAGCAGGGTCACTATTCCTGTGAAATTACTCCAAGGTAACTTCCTGACTGTAATAAATGTTGGGTGTTTACTTATCACACAAACAAGTACTTTTAAGAGTTAAACCATAAGCCTAGACTACTTCTGGCATTCAGCCAAAATCTTATGGTTTCTTTTTGCATTCCTTAGAGAATAGTCCAGTTTTGCCAACCAATGAAAATGCACTCAGCTGCACATAATAAAAAAATGCAGAATGGGGAAATGGGTACTTTTTGCTGCTCTCTGGTGACAACAATAAAAAAGAAATGATTAAAAAGGGAAATGCTAGCCATGTCTCTCAAAGGGGAAATAACAGCCTGTAGCTCAGGTAACAGTAAGGAAGAAAATTACTCTGGCTTTACTCCATCAGGCTGAAGTTTAGTAAAAGCAAACAGCCTAAACAAAAGTAGAGGCTGTGAAAACTTAAGAGAAAACAACTAATGGTGACTGAAAATAAAGGCTCTCAATTGATGATTCACCAAATCTATGTAGATTAAGACTAAAGGCATAAAAAAACACAGATGTATGCATGTAATGATGAGGCAAAGAGCAGAAGGAACTTAGCTTTGAGAATATATGCTCATCCCAGTGTCATACCTGTAGTTCACACCAGGCTACCTCCACTGTGGTCTCAGTGTCCAGGCCCTTGTAGACGGTCTTAAAGGAACCACGTCCGATTTCAATATCAAACTTCAGAAAACGGCCATCCGGTGATGTTCCCACTGCTTTGGTCTCTACCTCCTCGATGTCTTCCTGCACTTTTTTCTCAGCCTCTCTCTGCTCAGCCTCTGCTCGTGCCTTGGCAGAGTCCTTATCTTCCTCCTCATCTTCTCCTTCCTCTCCCTCATGGCGTACCTTAACCTCAGTGGTGATCTCAGGTTCAGTTTGACCTGGCAATTCTACAGCTAAGCTCAGTGCTGAGTTGGCTGCAACCACCACTTCTCCATCACAGATGTCTTGTACTGTAGCAGGCTTTTGCTCTAAAGGCACAACATCCACCTTTGCTACTTCTCTGTCTCTTCCTCCTCCACTCTTAGCAGAGTCCTCAGTCCGAGCTACACCTTGTTCAACCCGCGGCACATGAGTAACACTGGCCTGCTGCCTCTGGGAGACAACTTCATGCAACTGAAACCGTTGTGGTGCAAGGACAGGGATCTTGCTGGGTAAAGGAAGGTCCAACGCCGTAGCATTAGAGTCACTGATGACACTGCGGCGCAAGAAACGGTGTTCAGGGTTACACCGGTCACGCTCCATGGTGTGGTGCCGGCGTCTCACCTCCGTTGGCAGCCGTTCACCCACCATCGAGTCTGAACCAGACCCGGTGCCATTTCCACTCTTTTGAGGGGGAGCCAGGAACTTCACCATTTTGTCGTTGGGGTTTTCCGACATCCCACCACCCACGCAAAGAGTGAGTGGGTAAAATGACTGAAAAATTAAAATATGAATACTTTCACGTCCGCCATACAAACTCAGATAAGCAGTATCAAACTGTGCTTAAAAAAAGTCTCGCAGCTCCTTCTACTTCCCACTGCCTGTTTTCTTATTGATTACAGACAGTCATTACAAATTGAGTGAAGAGTGTCTTGGTGTAGGATGGGAGGTGTTCTTTTGTAAATGGAAAAAGATGGAACACCACAGCAAAACGCAGAGTGTTGATGCTGACACACAAGTCTCTTTAAATCCACACAATCCATCCTGTAAGCCACAGGGTACAGCTTCTATCAAGCATAAGGAATCACTGGTAAAGAAAGAAGAGGCACAGCCTACTCCGGACACCAAACTTTCCACTGCAGGCAAAAGCAGGCTGGCCAGACACTCCAAATATGTTCAAATCCAGTTTCACTGCAAGAAAACACAAGAGAGTATATAGAAATTAAATAATTTATGTCATGTACAGGGCAAGGGGGCACATTACAGTGATGTTTAGGCTATATGCAACAAGACAAATGCATCAAAGTCAACATGGCCATAACGCTGCCTGAAATGTTAGAAGAGTAACCAATATTATGTCAAATGTAAACAAGATTTGTCAGAGCGTAGCCTAAATGCTGTCAAGTAGAATTTACAGTATACAAGAAGGTTAATAACATTGCTTTGCTCAAAAACATTGTTATAATAGGACAGTCTAGTGCCTCAGACAAAACTTCTTAAGAAGACTGCCTTGTCTAGTTACACTCTTTATTCTCCACTGAAGCACATGAAGGTATTTGTAATACTGTGCTGATATCTGAAGGAGAAATCTGACTTTTTTGCTTCCTCCCTGCACATGATCAGCTACAGAACAGTGCCCCTGGAATTAGAAATAGGAATTTGGTGTCTTGCTCAAAAACACTTTAGAAGCGCACATGCTTGCTTTCAGCAAGGCTTGAATATAGACAGTAAGTTTGATCAATATTTTCCCTCATTACCTCACTAGACCACCCTGCTGCCCTGGTATTTTAAATATCTTTCAGGTGTGTCCATCTCTTATTTGTTTACTTTGCATAGTATGCAGTGTGGTACAAATCAGCTATGTTCTTCTCACCACTCCACTGACACACTAAGCTTGCAAAAGTTCAGACATCTCCGAAGGACCACAACTGACTAATGGGCAAGGTGACAGCTGATTACTCTCCAAGTCTCCATCACAAGCAAAAAACATTATCATTAACTGTAACGCCACTTAATACTAGATGCCTGCACAACTCGGTATGTATTTACCATGAAGACTCTACAGTCAACCTTAAGACAATACATAAAACTACAAGACTTACTTTACTGCAGCTAGCTAAGTCCGATGTTATTCTGGCATGATTGAAATTGCAAATATAATTATTATTATCAAATGTGGTGGCTTGAGCATGCAGGTTTGCAATGATGGCAATCTAATTAGATACTTTACATATATCGGTGTGCTCCATACATGGCTGTAGCAGCCATTACCAACGTTGGCAAAACCACAATATCAAACCAAACTTGGCTGTTGCAAAAGGAGCCCGACAAAGGAAAGGAAACAAAATAAGGAATCAATGAAATTAGTTCGTTATAGAAGACAAACTGACTTAGCTAGCTACATACCCAATCTTCCAAATGATTATACGTGACACCATAGCACACAACATGGCAACATCCAGCAATACAAAGCAAGGAGGAGCAATGGTTCTTTGTTAGCTTTCAAGCGATCAGAGCTAGCACTGGCTAGTTAGCAAACGTTAGCTAATCCATATACCAGCCTAACGTTAGCTAGCGTTAGATGCTTAATGCGTCATATCTCTATTTTAATGATTACCTCCATTGTTGCAGATTACGTTTACACTGACACATCCTCACTAAACAGCGCTGTGACCATTTAGTCTAAATTAATCAGCTTTACCATTTTTACATCCAATGTCCATCCCTGAGTGATTAAAATCGTGCTGTTAACACAACCGGATATGTTCGTCCGGTATGCCGGTTGGAATGCTCCCAAGCACTGACAAACGGCCCAACTGCTAATGATATAGCTCGCTACCTAGCTAGCTAACGTTAGCTAGGCGGGTCTTCCTATTGCCAACCAAGATGGCCTTAACAGCTAGACCCACCTCCAGGCCGCCCCCAACTGAATTCATCTGCTGTAAACTATTGAACAGGGACTTGTTCGATTCCGGAAGGTTTGCTTGTCTGCATTAATAAAACTTACGTCAAAGATGCTGTTACCTTCCAGTTACCAACGGTAACACTCTCACTGGCCATGCCACCCAAACTAGACATGTAACTTACCCTGCCTATCGAGCTAGAATACGTGGTCATTTCTGTGTTTGGTAGCTGTTGTCCGTTACCGAGTAAGCTAACAGTTAGCTAGCGTTAGCTGCTTAGCGACACACAGCGGCGCAAAGTGGCTCATTGCGACTTACCTCAATATCGTACCCACTTAGCAACACAAATGACAGTTATCAACGTTCAGACCGTCTCCGCAGAGTAACATTAAATCCGTCTTCTTATAAATAAAACACAGATAAAGATACATAATGTTACCCTTAGGTCGGTACTTATCTAAGCTACAAATCAAGGTTATATCCTGCGGGCATACAGCCCCAGTTCAAGGCAACGGCACTTGATTCACATTGTAAATTCGAAGAACGAAATTCGTTTTCTGAGCTGCTAAAGCGCCTGCGCAGACGAAGGATGACCTCATAACATAATGCGCGCGCGCGCGCGCGCGCACACACACACAGACACGGTCTCCTCATATTGTGATCCTACTCTATAATTTTCATAATTAATCAACTTATCTTACTCAACATCGCAGTTTTGTTGTAAAACACAGAGGGTTTAATGACTTAATACTGAATTTCAATAGCAAAATCGACCTTAAAGCTTCACCTAGCCTTTTACAGTTTTCTCTTAAATAATACGGTGGTGCTGTACTCCCCCCCACGTTATTACAACTCTGAAGTTATCTTACTGAGCAATTTGCCCTTCTGACTGCACTTGAAAATCCTCTTTCATTTTTCACTGCAGGTTCTGAGTAGCTGCGACCATGGACACCTCATCCTTCAAGAGTGTATTAAGAATTTATTGGTTTCAGATAAATTAACTTTTTCTTCAAATATTTCTTAATAGTATTCGTACTTCATTTTTAGGTTATAGACACTTGGATTATAGCCTGTTTTCTTTTTGAAATTGTACTGCTCTTCCTGTTAGAAATCTTAGCTTCTTAGGCACAGGATTATAATCTGGTTCGGGATGCTCGGGTAGGCCTACAGTATAATAATCGTTCATGTGTCACTTATGGAGGGCATTCGCTTGCATTTCCTTGGGGTTATGATCACCCTTAATCATACATGGGCTACCCGAGATCCAGGACTCAAAATTAGGTCGTAGAGTACTTCTGTTCATAGGCTTGAGCATCTTAGATTAACCAGTAGAATTAGCCTAACATTAATCTAACTATAGGGCTAGAAGAACGCTTTATTTTTCCTGCAACCGTTTCAGGTGTGCAATTTTCTTCTTAGTAAATACCGCCCTCTGTTGGAAACATTGAACTGAACATGCTGTACGGTGGTTTATTTATTTATTTACTTTATTTTATTTTATTTATGTGTTTGTGTTCGTGGCGTATCCTGCTATTAGATCAGGACTATTACATATTCACCTCTACAAAAGTAAGCATTATCTTCAGAAAATATTCCATGTGATGTCAGCGGGACATATTCTAAAGGCTGACCTGCTCTCCTGCCAATTTTTGGAAAAGTCATCTCTGACCAAAACTTCTACTATCCGTGGGATGCAGTATCTATTTTACCATCAAACGTAAATCACAGTTGCTATCTGCATTTACCCCCATTAACCCCCATACGTTCGTGACCGCGCATTTGAAATTCAAGCGTGGCGAAGACGGTGTGAACGCGCATCGCAGGCTTGACGTCACTGAAGCGCCTGGCTCTCCAGAGCCGCTGCTATTGCTGGCAAAAAAGATGGGAAAATCAGATAGACATCCATCGAGGAATTAAAAGAAAATGACCTTTTTTGCAGTCGATTTCCACTCGACAGAGGATACAATACTGACGCCAATTTGACCTCCACCGGACAACGAGAAGGTAGTTTGTTTGAAGAGATTTTCACCACTGGCTATTGTGTTAGCGCGAAAAAATACAGGTTCTGCTTGACCACATAAATTGGATGTAGTATAGCCTCCATATGTTCAAATGGGCTGTGTTACACGTCTGTGCTTTTGATATTTTGCCACTTCCCTTGATAATTACGAGATTTTCGGCCAGGTAGGCGAGGCTTTGTATGAATAAAAGCGTAGCTCAAACGAACAGCCCTTCAATGGTGGGAGAGGAAAAATGGATATGGTTAGGGTGTCTCCAAAGCAAAGCTGTATAAATGTTAACGTCAGGATTGTGCAAAAAATGCTCCACCGTTGGCTTAACAATTTAACATTTTGACACTGCCTTGACCGAACTGATCACATCAGACATCAGACTGTTTTGACATACCATTACCTCTGTCTACGTTCAATTTTACAAGCAGGGAGGAGATTTTTTTTTCTTTGCAGTGTCCACCATGGACAATCCCCTTTTCCTTCCCTTGCTAGTTTTAATCCACAGCGTCAGCAGCCTTGGAAAAACGATTTCAGAGATTCAAAACTGAGACCGCAGTCGTAACATTTGAACCTAAATACACACGTCTAAATCCAAACTCACATTTCTAACGGGAATATGTAACGGTAGCTCTATCAGTCTGCAGTTAGCCGGGATGTTAGCTGCTAGTAAGGCCACGCAGACTGCCAGCTAACATTAGCGTTAAATGCCCCTGTTGGAAATGGAGATGGAAAAAAAAAACCTGAACACGAAATTCGGACGACGACGAATATTCCCATTCGTTAACACGCAGCACAATTGCTTTAAGTCTAACGTGCATAACATTAATTAGCATATTTAAAGCTAAAACACTGTCTGGCGACGCTGAACTGGCTTTAACATTGTAAACAGCTTCTTGCATTAACTTAAGGCTTAGTCATTGATCCTGAAAGTAGTGTTCCCAAACCTTTTTACGTCAGTGACCTCAAACAGCCTATTTGTAATTTGTACAAAGGATCCCTGCCTGAAAAGGTTTTGTTGTTATGTGTTACTTAACACAGAATTATGTAACTGTCTACACTGTACTGTGAGACACAGTACAGTGAAACCCACGAGCAGAGCAGTCGTTCCTACACATTCTCTTACTGCATTAACTTCAACTTGGTAAACAGAAAATAAAATTCAGCTATTCCCAATGTTTCCTGGGATCACCTGGAAACCCTTCAAGGACCTCAGTTAATCTCCAGACCCCATTTTGGGAACCACTCTCTTGTTTGAAGTAACTCTGCCTAGGCATTCATCCTGACTGTTAACATTACCCTCTCTGTTTCATCTGCCTTTGTCTTATCCTCTGATAAGAGGCACTTTCTCTCTCCTACCACTAAGCAAATTTATGAATCTTTGTGTTTTCTTTGCAGATTGGTGTCACATGTTAAGAAGACTGGATGTGGCAGCTGAAGTTTGAGGAGAAGAAGTCCATCAGTCCTGCCTGTTGCTGAATGTGTGGAGCAAGAGAACTCTAATATATTGTGAACACTGTGCTGGCTGACTCCGGTTGAAACATATTCACAGAGCTGGTGATAGTCGTAACTACAATATAGTCACAGGCTTGAAATCTCAGCCTTTCAGTTTTACTGTCAGTTTCATTCTATCTAGCAGAAGATGTACGGCAGTGCCCGCTCTGTTGGCAGAGGGGATGCCAACCATAGTGGTGGGAGAGATGGAGGTAGTAGCAGTAATCAGGGATCTGGCCGATCCCCCCGCCTTCCCCGTTCTCCTCGAATGGGACACCGTCGCACCAACAGCACTGGAGGCAGTGGAGGTGGCCCTGGAGGAGCAGGAGGTAAGACCCTCTCTATGGAGAACATCCAGTCTCTCAATGCGGCTTATGCCACCTCAGGACCAATGTACCTGAGTGACAACGAGGTTGCCATGGCAGCTGACCACCTGCCTAAAAGTGGTGGGACTGTGACGACCATGGGGAGACAGAGGGTGACATATGGGTCGAGGGGCAGCAGCGGTGGCGGTGTGGCTGCAAGCACCCCCAACATTGCCACCTCAGTGCCTGCCAACGCTGTGCTGCCTGCAGGTGTGATGGCAGGCGACGCTCTGGCTTTTGGGGACCACCACATGGCTTCCACTGTGCCCCACTCTCTGAGGCAGGCCAGAGACAACACCATACTAGACCTGCAGGCCCAACTCAAAGAGGTACATTTCCCAGCATTTACTCCCACTTCACAGGTTTGCTTTTCCAGGATGTGACGTTTTTGGTGAAGAGGTTGACATGGCTTGTGTTTTTGTGCTGCTTTCTTATCCTGCTCTCTCAGGTTTTGCGTGAAAATGAGTTGCTGCGGCGAGAAGTGGAGGTGAAGGAGAGCAAGCTCAGCTCCTCCATGAACTCCATCAAGACCTTCTGGAGCCCTGAGTTGAAAAAGGAGCGTGCGCTCCGGAAAGACGAGGTTTCTAAGATCACTGTGTGGAAGGAACAATATCGTGTCATTCAAGATGAAACACAGGTAAGTGTTACCAAATTGTCATTTTTCAATGTAAGGCCAGCAGTGGAGATACTTGTAGCAATTATGTTTGGTATGGCAAGCAATTGTCAAATGGTTAGCTTAGTAAATAATTCTCTGAACTCAGAATTCATATTTGTGATCTTTTCCACATATTTTATTCACTTCGGTTAACCATCTATCAGCAAGGGTCAGATGTATTTGGCTTGAGAAATGCTATTTATTCAGCTTGCTCACTTTAATAAAAGTGTGCTCCTTTCCCCCTCTCTTTCTTCCCTCCCTCAGCATAGGTTAGAGGCAGCTTTAAGAACATCTATTTAATCCTCTTATATGCAGCTATATGCACATCCTTAATAGATCAAAGAGGGTGTAGGTTTAATGTCTGCATTAGCATCTCTGTATGTTTTAGAAATTGTTGGATGTGGTGAACAGGATGAAAATGTTGAGAGGGAACAAATGTAAAAGCTGGATATGTGTGTCGTAGTTTAACCACTGCAGAGAATAAGAAACCAACTCAAAGAGTGTCACTGGTATCAGTGATGTGGTAGACCTACTCAAGGACCAGCATTTCTCATATAAAAATGGAATGTATTTTATGTGCCTGAACACTTAGCCTTGTTTTACCTCAATCATTCATTATTTGTTAGCAGCAGTTGATATATTGAATGTATATTAAAATAAATTATTGATGTGCATTACATGTCTTAAAATCGTTGTTAAGGAAATATATACCAAAGCTGAAATTTCGTTTTCAAAAACTCCTCCTTTTTTGGGGGGGTCTGAGTATTTAACATCAAGCTAATGAGAATGAGAACAGCCTAGGTTTAGATGGAAAAAGTCCTATGGGATACATAAGATGGAGGTGTGAGTGTGTGTCTGTGCGTATGTGTGGCTTTCAGTGAAGAAGCATATTGCCTTTGATTCCTGTCTCTTTAACTTACAAGGTTTTATCAAGTTGCCCTTTCATGCCAGCTGCTTTGAACGCTTATGAAACCAGTCTTCCACACGCTCACTCCCATTCCATGTTTCTACTTCTGTCGCTCACACACTCTCACCTTATCAATCCCCCTGCTCTCTCATTTCCATTTTTCTCCTTTCCCATGGTTCTCTCCCTTCGGCCTCCAGACTCAAAGTGTAAAGACACTGACTCCGTGTTGAGGCCAATTTCCTGTTCTGCATTATTGTGTGTGTGTGTGTATGTGTGTGAGAGAGAGAGAGGGTATGTGAGTGCATACATATGCAGATATATATTTGCATGTGCATACATGCTCCAACTTGTATACACATGCAGCTTTAATATTTAATGTACTTAATTAGAATAAGAGAATAAATATTGGTTTTGGGTCAGATTTTAAATCAATAATTTTTGTGGAAGTAGTGCAAATTGATTATTGACCAACAAGAATCCCTCCTTACTTGTGAATCTTCAGTGATTTCTCCCCTTGCATCCTGCCTGAGGTCTAATCCATTAATGACTATAGTGGAGTGGATGGGCAGATCTGTATAATTTGCTGTTTTCACTCCTGCTGAGTCACAGAATCACACTGTGGACTAATTTCCAGTAATGCCCCACTAGCACAAAACTAATCAGTGGGCGCTGTAATTTAAAGATGTCTGCTTTCATATGTTAGCGTCCTCCTCCCACGCATGCACACATGCAAGTGCAAGTACACACACACACATACAAACACACAAAGGCGTCTGGCTAATTACCCCTTCAGTTAAACTGTTCGCCCTCTTGGAGTGAGGATCCAATTGACTCTGTATACATCTGCGCTTGTGTGTTTGTTTGTATGCTTCTGGGTCTCTTTGTTTGTTCGCTGTCACATGTGTGTGCGTCATTTTGACAAATGTATGATGTATGTCCTTGCTATGCTGATATGGGCTGTGGCTGCAAACCTCCCAAAATCCCCAGGATAAGACATTTATTACTTCATCGTCTGTGATAAGTGACTGCTATTAACCTAGACTGTAAATGTGCCTCGCAGTGAAATGGCTGTCATCTTCCTTTTCTCCGTAAAACAGGACTCAGCTAATCACTAATGGTTGTTATTTTGTAACAAGGCAGGGTGATATATCTATATAGTGATATGGACTAGATTGTCTAGGATTTAGGATACTGTAATATAGTGATATGGTGTAAGTGATGTCTTTTCCTGCTTTTGAAGGCTGCATTACAGTAAAGGGATGCAATTTTTGAACTTACTTGAACCACAAAGCTTAAATGTCTCACTTACATTGTGAAATGCTAATGGTGTTTAATCAACTGATGATGGTGAATGTAAGTGAATTAGACATGAGATTATAAGGGAGAGAAAGGGAGAATTAAAGAGAGAGAGAACATAAGCACCTCAGTGTAAGTGTGTTTGTTTAACTTTGATACAGTCAGATAGTCCAGTGATGTGGATGTATGTGAGCCAGTGTGTTGGTTGTGTGTGCACGCTGTGTGTTGTGCTGTACTGCAAGCTTATCTGTTTGGATCAGTATAGTTGGTGCATCACATTTCTCTATAAGCTGTCCTCGCTCTGAAACGCCTGACTGTTGTCTCTCCTCAGGCTGAGAGAGCGAGAACATGGGGGGTGGAGAAGGTGTGTGTGTGTGTGTTGGGGGGTGGATCGGTGCAGTCACAGCAGTGAGTCAGCCTTAGTCACAGGGTGGAGAGGGTGATGGAAAGGGAGGGTTAGTGAGAGGAGAGGTGAGAGTATCGGAGGCAAGGGAGAGGACGAGAGCGAGCAAGGCAGGTGAGAGTCATGTGAAACCGTGGAAAGAGGAGAGAATGAAGAAGGAGGGGGAACGGGGGCCAGAGGAGAAGGAGGAGGATCGAAAGAAACGGAGGCAGACACTGACTTCTCTCTTTGTTCTGTTGTCTGAAAAGGCTCACAGCTGGTTCAGAGTGTAATACAGCACTGTGTTTCTGCCTCAGAGCAGCTCTGCCAAGAGCTTGTGGCTTCAAATGCCACAAACAATGCAATACTATACTGGGCTGATTGTGTTTCACCACTTGTATTTCTCCGGGCACGAAATGTAAGACTGTCCGCAAGGCCAGGCAGCGACGGGTGCACCTTTCAGAACATCACAAAATTTTCAGGCGTTATTAGAGGCCTGTAACACAATATTCTTCCAGGGCCCATTACCATGAAGAGGGATGGTTTTAATCCCTGTACTTGGTGAATGTATTCTCACCACCTCACCTATCCTCACACGTCCTTTTTGCAAACAGACAAATGAATGGATGAACTTCATGATAAACATAATGCAAATCCAATTTATCTGTTCCCAGCACCTTCAGATGACTGTGCAGGCCCTTCAGGATGAGCTGAGGATCCAGAGGGACCTGAACCAGCTGCTCCAGCAGGACCCTGCCAGCCAGGGTCGTGACCTGGCTCTGACCTCTGAACCCACAGAGGAGAACTACCGGCGGCTGCAGGGCGAGCACGAGAGGCAGGCCAAAGAGCTCTTCCTCCTGAGGAAGACGCTGGAGGAGATGGAGCTGAGGATCGACACGCAGAAGCAGACCCTGGGAGCCAGAGACGAGTCCATCAAGAAGCTGCTGGAGATGCTGCAGAGCAAAGGTTGGTGCCCTGCTGAAAATAACCGTGCAGGCCAATATAGTGGTTTAGATATTTGGGGCTGAGCATCTTGCTTCAGTGCTCTGCGATTGGAAACATAGCTGTTGATGGACAGATTGGCTGATGTCGGAGTTGAACCTGTGACCTTGCAGTTACAGGACTGTTTTTATCCACTTGGCCACCCAGTTACAGAAACCAAATTGCTGTAATGTTTTCCATTCCAGGGCCGTCTGCCAAGGCATCAGAGGAGGACCAGGAGCGGACCAGGAGGCTGGCTGATGCAGAGATGCACAGGCATCACCTCGAGAGTTTACTGGAACAGAGAGAACGAGAGATCGGTGCGCTGAGAGAGGTAACATCCAGAGAAACCATAAGAGAAATAAGCCAGATATTTTACTGTAACAGCTGTTATGTCTTCTTCCTTTATATTGACTGCCCTGAAACTGCACCAACATTATTTTAAACCATGCATGTTGTTCTTCCTTTTGCCCAACAGGAGCTTCACCGCCGATATGAAGGAACCCCCGAGTCCACAAAAACCAAGGCTCTACAGACTGTCATTGACATGAAAGTGAGTATTTTGAGGAGAGAAATAATATGTGTGTGTGTTTGAGAGATGTTCTCGTGTGCATGCCATGTGTGTAAACGACTCTTTTATTAATCTCAGGATGCTAAAATCAATTCAATGGAGCGGAATCTGAGGGATATGGAGGAGGAGCTTCTGATGCTGAAATCCAACGGACTCCTGAGCTGTGAGGAGCGCCAGGAGGAGATGAAGCAGATGGAGGTTTACCGCAGTCACACCAAGTTCATGAAGAACAAGGTCAGGGACAGCATGAAATGTTTTGTTTGAACATTCTGTCTACAGTAATTCTGGATCAGATTGTACTTGGAATCTTAAATTTGGATGGTGAACTCTGAGTTCTCAAAAGAAAAAGTCAGTTCTCTACCAGCTTTGTTTACCCCCAGAAAACATTAGTCTTGTTTTCCTGAGTTTCATCTCCTCTCTTTTTCTCTTTTTCAGATGGAGCAGGTGAAGCAGGACCTCTCCAGAAAAGACACTGAGCTGCTTGGTCTGCAGACCAAACTGGAGACGCTCACCAACCAGTTCTCAGACAGCAAGCAACACATTGAAGTCCTCAAAGAGTCCCTCACTGCCAAGGAGCAGCGAGCTGCCATTTTACAGACTGAAGTACGACATATACACATTCACTCCCTCTCACTTAAAGGACTTAGGCGCATATATACACCAGTGTCACAGGGGAAGGAGGGTTACATGCACATGCGCATACACACTCAAACCAAAGAGATGCACAGCCTTTGTGCAGCTCCGCTTGAGCAGCTAGTAGAGGTGTGAGTCTTTGGTTTAACCTAAATGCAGTTTGATTCACAATTCTGTTGTTGGCAGTTCAGTTCAAGAATGATTTTTCTTTTTTGGAATGATTGAATTTGATTTGAGTTTGTAAGTTCAAGTCAGTAATATAAATTCATCACGTTTACTCTAAATTATATGTGCATTAAATAAAAAAAGAAAAAGGATATCCCCTTTCTTCTGAAATATGAAAAAAATCAGACAACATAATTACTTAAAATATAATGTATTTTAAAATAACAGATTTAAAAGTTGCAGCCAGTTGAATTGTTAGATCAACACAATGTTAGGTCTTTTATTAAGAATCATGAATGAATTGATTCAAAGCATTTCCTGTCGATTCAGGCCAAAGTCTGGACTGTTGATTCTGTTTGTTTCCTTTAGCAGACTGATGCAGTTAAATCGGCAGAATTTAGAATTGATGCATCGAAGCAATTAAGGAATCTCCAAGCAGCTAGGCATTTAATGCCATGTTTCAGGATATGGTGTTGTCAAGGGATGAGAGAACGTTACTCATTCACTAGTCTTACCCAGGATTAACAGCACTAGGGTAGAGACCATAGAAACTACAATATGCTAAGAAATTTTGCCCATTAACCTATTATGTTGGTACTGAATAAGTGAGTAGAATAGTTATTGTACCCTGTAGGTGTTCTCATTTTCCTCTCGCCCTCTCCTGGCCAGGTGGACGCCCTGCGCCTGCGCCTGGAAGAGAAGGAGACAACTCTGAATAAGAAGAGCAAGCAAATCCAGGAAATGTCAGAGGAGAAGGGCACACTCAATGGAGAGATCCACGACCTCAAGGACATGCTGGAGGTGAAGGAGCGCAAAGTCAACGTGCTACAGAAGAAGGTGAGGCCAATGCATTTGGACTACGAGTCTTTTCGAACATCTTGTGGTGTGTTTGTTGCAAGAAATGACCACAGTGCTGCATCCATCTACATACAATACAGTGTCTTGTGTTTGACTGTGGGTCTGTCTGTTTTATCTGCAGATTGAGAACCTGCAGGAGCAGCTGAGGGACAAGGAGAAGCAAATGAGCAGCCTGAAGGAGAGAGTCAAGTCTCTGCAGGCAGACACTTCCAATACTGACACTGCTCTAACCACGCTGGAGGAGTCTCTGGCAGAGAAGGTGTGTGTTTGTCTCCATGCACACGCTCACTTGTGCAACAGCGGACTTGAGTGTGTATTTTTTTTGTCTGTGTGTTCATTCGTGCGGACGTGCATGTGGGTGATTGACTGATTATATTTGTCAGGGCAGTGTGTGTGATCATTTCCTCTGCCTCCTCGCAGGAGCGCATAATTGAGCGTCTAAAGGAGCAGCGAGACAGAGACGACCGGGAGAAGGCAGAGGAGCTCGACTCAAGCAAGAAGGAAATGAAAGAGTTGAAGGAGAAACTGAGCATACTGCAGGGAGACCTGTCAGACAGGGAGGTGAGAAACAGATGCACAAACACACACACTCACACAAACACAGACAAGCTCTTATTTACTGTTCTATTAATACAGCGAGAGCTTGCTTCTTCGGTTAGTCACACTTTGTGATGAGTCATGGATGCCTATATGAAATCTAAAAGATTTTCAGTCTCGTGCTCTGTGAATTTTGATAACGTGAAATAAGTTGATTTCTGTGTGTGTGTGTGTGTGTGTGTGTGTGTGTGTGTGTGTGTGTGTGTGCGTGTGTGTGTTTGTCTGTCCAGACCTCTCTATTGGACCTTAAGGAGCATGCGTCATCCCTGGCCTCCTCAGGGCTGAAGAAGGATTCCAAGTTGAAGAGTCTGGAGATCGCCCTGGAGCAGAAGAGGGAGGAATGCCTCAAACTGGAGAACCAGCTCAAGAGAGTGAGATGCCACAAATTATATTTCCCCCAGCTCAGTCAATCAATCAATCAATCTAGCTGCTTGCTAAGTGTATCCTGTCCTGTTAGGCTCAGAATGCAGCCCTGGAGGCTCAGGCCAACACCGAGCTGGCGGAGCGCATTACCAACTTGGAGCAGGAAGTGGCTCGCCACAAAGAAGATTCCGGGAAGGCCCAGGCTGAGGTTGACCGCCTGCTAGAGATCCTTCGAGAGATGGAGAATGAGAAGAACGACAAGGACAAGAAGATCAGTGAGCTGGAGAGGTGGGTGCACATGTCCCCATAGCTGTATGATAGTCTCTGTGATACGATGTTCAGGTGTGGGCAAAATAACCCCTAACATTATATTAATATGATTAACCTAATAAGGTGTAGGGCTACCAGTGATCTTCAAAACAAATTCACTACTCCTTGAAATTCTGAGCTGTGTGTAGTGATACCGGATCATTCCTCAAGAAGGAAAGCTTATATTCTGATTGCAGAAGGAGCTGGAAATCGACCCTGCACTATGTGCTCGTGAAGATCAATGTTCATTTGTTGGTTGGCGAGGCCATTTGAATTCATCCTAGTGTTCATAAGTGTTCATGCACTTTGTTTAACAAAGAGTATGGGGTGATTATGATGTTGGGGACAAGACATGAACCAGTATTTGCAGAATAAGGTGCATCTGGTCTGGTAAAATGTAAATTTTGTGCTCCTTACACCATATTATGTGTGTTTGCCCACTGGTCTTGGATAGTGGTTTCTTATTGGCAGCCTTGTGTCTTTGTGATACTTGCAATGTATTTTTTGTAGTCTGTATCACAGAGATTTTAATTTAGTTTTGTGATAATTTTTCAAGCTATGGTTTTGTGGTGTTAAGCAGCGATTCTGTTATATGTCTGCCTATGCATGTATCCCTATGGCATTCAATTTTATATAAGTCAACTATTTAGCTGCTTTTGTCATTTTGATGTAGTTACTTCAATGTTAAGGTCCATTTTCTTGCTGTTTGTCATTGTGTCCACCCCCTGTGTGTCTGTATGAAGTCTCTGCTCCTTTTCTCTCTTTCATATTTTCTCACCTTCCTGGTCTCTGAATCTGTTTTTCTCTCTTCTGCCTTCTTATCTTTACGCTGGATATCTTTCGTCTCACCAGTTTGGCCTCCAGGTTAGTATCTGCTCTCACTCTCTTTTGCCTCCCCTGCTCATGGCATCTTTATCTGGTTTTTCAGAATACTGCCCCTCTTGCTGTATTTCTCTCTTTATTCCTGAAGCACTCTCACTCTTCCTCTCCACAGTATGGTGAGCTACAAGCCTCTGCCTTGTTGTGACATTGAACTTCTCAGCCCTATTTTGATTTTTCCTCTTTTGCTTATTGGTGTATTCTTATTGGTGTCTCTCTTTCACCTCAGTCAAATCTCTGATTGGTACTCTTAGCAGACCCAGTGATTATTTATTTATTTGACCCAATTATAAAGGTCAGCTTTTATAAGATCACATCTCTGTACATCCACATTTGACCTGAAAACATTGTTTGCCACATGCGGCTTTATTTACATGGTATGCACCGATTCATCAACCAGCAATCACAATTGGCTGATCACTGTTTCAGCTGCACAGTCAAATTGCTACCAGTGGCAAAAGGTGAGTGAGCACTCAGTCATCAGGCACACACTAACATGTAATTATTTTGTTTGGACAAAATCTGATTAATTTGCACATGGAAAGGCTAGCTATGTCAAACAGCCATAAGAACAATCTGCAGTGCTTTACTGGAACTTCACTGTTGCTGCAAACTGTGGATAAAATGCATCATTTCAACTGGTGGCCAGTCAGACGTGATCAGTGCCAGTCCCAAGTATTTCAACATTTTCCCGCTCCAGTTTGTCATCTCATTACACTGTGGACGGTAGCTCTGGTTCCGCTTGACATGTCAGCGCATGATGTTTCTCTGCAGTAAGAGCACAGATCTAACCCTGTCCTCTTGTATCCCGTGGTGCCCTTGCAGACAGATGAAGGACCAGTCGAAGAAGGTGGCATCTCTGAAGCACAAGGAGCAGGTGGAGAAGAGCAGGAACGCTCGACTCATGGAGGAGGCCAGAAAGAGAGAGGACAACATGTCTGAGAGCTCCCAGCAAGTCAAGGTGAGGCGTTTGTGTGTGTTTCTCTTAGACTCACTTCATATTTTTCAGTACTGCCTTGTTCAGCACATCTAAGGAACTCCTTCTAACTGCATCCTCCGTGTATGGCAGGACACTCTGCGTCAGAAGACGGAGCGCATAGAGGAGCTGGAGGAGGCCCTGAGGGAGAGCGTTCAGATCACTGCCGAGCGAGAGATGGTGCTGGCACAGGAAGAGGCTGCCAGGTCACTCCAGGAGAAACAGGTACAGAACGGCTACCTCCCTAACCACTACAGACACACACACACATTTACTCAAGCCACGGGACAACACACTGTTACGTAAACACACGTCTATATTTTAGGAAAAGTACAAAAAAAACACCTTGACATACTGAAATTCTTTCTCCCTCGCCTTTTTGCTGCCGTTGTGTTGTTTCTCATCCTTTCTTCACTGTCCTCCCTTTGTCTGGCTTTCTCCTCTTTCTCAGTTGCTTGTCATTTTCTCTTGTTTTCTCTCTGCTACACACTGCCTCTCAGAAGCACTCACTCAAACCAATGCATGAGTCCAACCACGCCCACTTTAAGTGGTCTAAGGTATGAGATCAGTGTCTGTGACCTCCATCAGTGATCAGCAACACTTCTTTGTCAAGTGTTATTGTGTTTACCCGCTGTTTGCTTCAAAATATAACTATCCCAGCTGATGTATAGGCATTTACATCAAGCAGCCTATAAAATTGATCTTGCTGATGATTGCTGATGAATTATTCAATTGTTTGGTCAATCACTTGTAATTAAAGTCCATATTGATACAAAACAACGGCACTCTTGTGCCCTTTAAAGTAAATAGCAGGTAAATTAATTTCAGTGCTGTAGTTTAATGGTACATTTTGCTCTGACCTGTGTCAGAGTAAACCCCTGGTCCTTTGCCAACGGCCTCTGCCTCTGGCTCTTATTAGAGCAGCTGATATTGGCAATTCATCAAAAATGTCTTTACTTGAAGAAAAGCACCACGCTTTCACTGATGGATTTAGGTCGTCTATTTTTACTCTGGCCATGTTTCAATTGTTTTGTGTGTGTGTGTGTGTGTGTGTGTGTGTGTGTGTATCCAGATGGAGGAGCTGCTTGGAGCTATGGAGAAGGTGAAGCAGGAGTTGGAGTCCATGAGGGCCAAGCTGGCCTCCACCCAGCAGTCTCTGTGTGAGAAAGAGGCTCACCTCACCACCCTGCGAGCCGAACGCAGGAAACACCTGGAGGAGGTGCTGGAGATGAAGTAAGACACACACCACAAACACATACACGCGCACACACAGAGTAAAGCAGAAAAGACTAGATTATCGATTTGCTACCTGCATGCTCTGAAATGTCATCCAATTCTGGCCTTTCCCTGTTGGCAGGGTGATTTTGTGCGATGAATAATAAATGATAATTGAGCTATTTACCTGTGTGGTTAAATGCCATCTTGTTTTGTCCCCACCTAACAGACAGGAGGCGCTGTTGGCTGCTATCAGCGAGAAGGATGCGAACATCGCCCTGCTAGAGTTGTCCTCCTCCAAGAAGAAGAAGACCCAGGATGAGGTGGCTCTGCTGAAGCGGGAGAAGGACAGACTGGTGCAACAGCTCAAGCAGCAGGTGGGGCTCCTCATAGCCTGTCCTTGCAAGATGACTCAGGGGTTTCAGTTCAGTGAGCCTAATTGCGATTACATATGTTACTTGGCATGTTATCTCTCACATGCACACATGACGGGGCAGAGCACAGGGGCAGCCTGGAGCAAGTAAAGGTTCAGTGTACTAAAGGAGAAGTTTAAAATAGTGGACACGGTGTCAATAGTGACTTTTTAGTAAGAAAACACTGTATAACCACCAGGCAGGGTCCAAAATTACCATTGGTCAAGCACCAAATGCCAGAGACAATAACTTCTGAAAGTGGTATATACAGTTTTTTTGTCTTTGCCTGCTGCCAAATGTTATCCCTGCTGACTGCCCTGCACTCAGACTGTGAGCCAATCAGAGCAAAGAAAAACAATGGTTCTATACCAAACAGGCTCCTGATTGGCTGTTACACCAGCTCTACACAGAGAGCACTAGCAGCTAAACTTCTCCCTCTGAAGAGGCTAACTTTTCTATGTGGCAAGTAACGTTATGATGAACTGTGAATTGGATCCATTGTATAAGAGATGGAACAAATTTAATTTAAAACTGAAGTGGCATATATAGCTGAAAAATAGTTTGGCTATTAAAATGATCCTTGGCAGGTAGTATTTTTTTAACCAGCCAAACAAAGCAGGAGAGCAAAAAAAAAAAAAAGTAAATGTTGGACACTGCTACCAAGCTACAATGCTGTGACTCTGACTCTCTCCCCTCTGAGTTTTCTCTCTCCTCCATTTTACAGACGTTGTTTCTCTCCCTCTTTCACTTCCAGACTCAGAACCGAATGAAGTTGATGGCAGATAACTACGAGGATGACCATCTGAAGACCACCCCTGACCAAACCAATCACAAACCCTCTCCAGATCAGGTAGCTTACCATCAATTAGCTTGGTCTATTTTTTTTTCTTCTCCCCACTGTGATCAGTTTCCATAAAATTTCTGTTATTATATCCTTGAAATGACAGTGCTGGGGATATTATGGATTTGCTCTGGCCACATCCATCTGTGAACGTGTTAATTCCAACGTTTTTTACTTGAATCTTTTCAAATTGGCAGTGCGCATTCATGACTGCTAAAACCCTATTGGTTTTGGTGACCACATGACCTTTCCTGCAGCGCCGCCAACAGGCCAAACTTTGAATTTGTGAACATGATAATGTTCAGTGTCATCCAGCTGCAGACTCGTGCCAAGCCTCCAGGGTGCCAGGTGGTAGGAGAAAATGTAAACTGCGCACAAGAGGAAAATTTGCCTCAGATGATTTCTTGTGAGAAGTTTCTGTCAGGAAAAGAGGTTAAGGTTAGGATTAGGATTAGGGATGGAAGAGTCAGTATTCTGTCCGGCACAGCAGAGGCTTGACACATCAGGCGCTCTTCCCCGAGTCTGCAGCTGGATGCTTCTCATAATGTTAGCTGTAATGCTTGAAAACAGGAACAGAGGATGTGTTAGATGCATTGCATTGTGGGGTAGATTAGGAGGACTTAAAGATCACAATACTTGGAGCAGCCATACTTAATACAGTCCCCCATTTGTCGGTCAAACTGTTGAACCAGAGGAGGGACAAAGAATGATTCAGGATTCAGGTTGCTTTGGGGATATACCCTGCTGTTGTGTAGTTTCTTTTTTTGAATTGATTGTATAATAGACTATTTGTGTTGGGAATCAGGTTGTTTGCTTGATACTCACTACGTTCTCTTTCTGACAGATGCACAAAAGATTTCATGTGTTTCCTTTTCTTTTTTGTTTGTAAACACACTAACCAAATGTTCCTTTCTAATGCTGCGATTGGCTTACCCTGTGCCTAATAGGATGATGAGGAGGGTATTTGGGCATAGCCAACCTTTGGCCCTCCCCCCTCTCTCTCAGCCATTTTGTTCAGAAGGGTGAGCTCGTATGAAAAGCCCGACTAATCAGACCTTTTTCATTGTTGCTCCACGGCATGTTTACTCATCTTCCCCTCTTCCTTTCATTTGTGTTTGTTTTGCTCTTGTGTCATTCTTCTTTCCTCTGTATTGTCTGGTGCTGTTTTGAATGTTCATTGTGGGTGTGAGGGTTGCTTGGTGCTTGTTCATTAATTCAGCCTTTCTCAGCAAATCTCACCACTCATCCTGTGCTTTTTAGTGGCTTATGGGATAGGGATCAGTGGAGTGTGTGTGTATGTGCACCAGCTAAGAGGATGAGATGATTTTTATCCTGGCTCAGTCTCATTCCCTCACATGAGAGCATCTTAGCTTCGCATGCCACTGACACTGACGATTAGTGCCTCACTTTTGCCCTCGCATATGACCCCCACACACACACGCACACACAGTCACAGATTCACTCACACGCAAGTGCTGTACTGGGCAACACCTGACAATCACTGAAGAAGTACTCACCCAGACACTTGTTGTTATACATAATCTATAAATAAACTTCACACTTACAGATACTAATGTATCTCTAAAAGTTAAAATAAAATGCAAGAAATGAAGATGTGGGATAGTGATGAGTTTGGTGACGAATTCAAAGGCTGACCATGCATGCAGATAATTTGCAGGGATGTCACTATGCCAGAATTGGTAGATGATACCAGTACCAGTGAGTCTCAATACCTGATTCAATACCAGGCAAAAACAGAAATTCAGCACATATTGCTTTATTTAAAACTTTGTCTAAACATGAAAAAGTAAACTGAAACTTACATACAGGCTACATTGGAATAAGAACACTGAGTTACAACTTCAACCTTGGTCTTTAGCCTTCATGTAGAAAACAAAACACCCCAACAAAATACTAATTTTAAATATTTCAACTGTATGAAATGTCCTGCTGTGACAACAAATACAATCATATGATTATGTGCTCCCATTTACATCCTGTTAAAGTGTAAACATTTAAACACACAAGCTAAGGCCACAGTACAATACGACAGAATTACAGACTGGTGTATCAAGTTGCATTGACAATAAAACACTGGTATTGGTATCAGTGTCAAATTTTTTGGTGTTGACCAGGTACCTGAGTATCCATTTTTGTGACATCCCTAGATGATGGTGCTTTATTTATTTATTTTTTTCTCAAAGGTAAAAACCATTTTAATTTTTGAGTTTGAAACAGTGTTTGTGTTTTGTGTAAAATTGTGCTTGGTTCTTTCATTGTTTTTCCACTGAGACAGGAGCATAGCCATTCCTTCGTTACACCTCAAGTTCAACAATGTTTCATCTAAAGCTAATGATTTTCTTTCCTCCCTCTTTTCTTCTATTTATGCGTATCCAATACTCCTCGCTCTGCTTCTAACCGTCTTTTCTTCTCTCTCTTTCACTCCACCTTTTCTTTTTGCCTCCGTACAGATGATACCCCCTCTTCTAGCCCTGTCCCAGAACCGCAGTAAGCTCAAGCTCTACATTGCCCACCTGACAGACCTCTGCCACGACCGTGACCCCAGCATCCTCAGCCAGCTCACGCCGCCCTCTCACTATCACCATAGTGACCCTCCAGACTGGGAGGAGAAGCTTCAGAAGATGAGTATTGAACAGGTACTGCAGGAGCTTTAATTCTCTTTTCACTTTTACATTTCTCAATCTATTCCCGCAAGCACACAGAGCAGCCCCTCTGTCACAACAGTTGGGTTGTCATCCAGGTATTTTACACAAATTGAGACGTAATCAAATTGTGTGATAAATCTAGATGGAAATGCACCTGTCTAGTAAATAACGCTGTAGCATAAAGGCCCTTTCTGTTTTTCTTGTGGATGTGTTTTCTGATGTAGCTCTGCTTCACCAGCTGATAGAAATGTACCTGTAGTCATATTGTATTTTTTTGTAACAACAGTTTGTGTGAAATCATCTTGACATTTGAAACCTGCTTTAAAAAAAAACCCTAATCCGTGTGCTGTCCCTCCAGCTGGAGCAGGAGCTGGAGGTGTGTGAGAGGGAGAGCGGGGAGCTGCAGGAGTACGCCAACTCGGTGCTTCAGCAGATCGCGGACTACTGCCCCGATATCCTGGAGCAGGTTGTCAACGCCCTGGAGGAGTCGTGCTGACCTCTGACCTCAACCAGTTACCTTCAGATAACCTTTATCTGAGCCCAGATGCCTTTCTTCAAACCTTCACACAAACAGACTCTCGGAAGGAAGAGGAGGGTGGGGCATCATCTTGCACCCCTGAGCTCCTCCCCTTGTCTGCCCTGTGAGAAACTTACAAGTCCCCGAGTGCTTTCCTGTCTCAAGCGTTCCTACTAACGTTACTCCCTCCTCCACAGCAGGTATTACTGGCCAGATCGAGCACAATTACTTGACCCACACTCTGTGTCAGTCTTCTACCCTTTAGATTCTTCTCTCAAATGGGTGTATTTCACGTCAAAATGGGTTAGTTTGTTCCTCATCTGGGGCAGGAAAGCACTTTGTGTCTTGGAGAACTGGGGAGCCTCTGAGGAGACCAGAGTGGAGCTGTGCTCACTGGGTGTTTGTGGAGCCATGTAGATGCATATTTTGTATTATCTTTTTGCCAGTGTTCCCTAAGTAGTGGTTTGGAACCCAATTGCTGTTTATCACCAGGTTTTAATTGCAATTTGAGACTGGCTAGAGATATAGCTATTGGTGGCTGATCATCTTAACTCTTAGGAAATACTGCTTTTAACCAAAAAAAATGGCGCATGTCCTCCAAATATTTCCTCTGACAGCTTAGAGTTGTGGATTTGTCCTTTTAGCCAGGATTAGGTTCTAGGTAAGTTTTACTGCGTATTCTGTGGGTTGGATTATAGGCTTAAGAGGGGGATCCAGGCCCGAACTTTGACACAGATCAAAGAGAAGCTTTTTGTTATACACTATGTTCTCAAATTAGGATGAGAGGGAGATACAAAAAAAGCTTTTATTCTTGATGAGGCATTGATTTTTAGATGGTTTTGCACACAATGTCCATGTTTGAGGTATGCAATGTTGTTTCTTTTCAGAACGTTCTAGTGGCCTTGGAGCATGCACAGAGATCAGTACTGGACCTAATGCAGGGATATTTATTCCTCTGTACTATTGGTGCTAAGGCATGATATAAGAACTTTCGATCTGATCCACTGACCATTAAATCTCATCCAAAGTTTCTATAGATGTTACTTAAAGCCCACCTTAACATTTTGTTGTCAACTGAATCACTGAAAAATGCAAGTGATTCCCCTTTCTTGTATTTTTCAAATCACTTACAAATGCAAGTGATGCCTCTTTATTGTATTTTTTGAAATCTTCAGGGCTGAGGTTTTTAATTACTATGATAGTACATCTACATTTACAGAAAGTGAAAGTCACTTTTCAGCAGGTTTTGACTTTTTAGGTCAGTTTGTAAATAATGTGATAATTAATGCGTACAGTGACTGAATAAAGGTAATTAAGTGGAAGATGTGCATTCTTAAAAAAAAAATACCTGAAAAGTTAAAAGCAGTGCAGTTGTCTTTTGTGTGTGTCTAATTTTGTCTTGAAGACAAAATGTGTGTGACAGTACTGCCATAACTTGCGGAAAGTCATGTTCTATAGATATATAAATATATATATTATACATATATATAAAAATATGTTTACCATATGGATATGCATTGAATGTTTGCACAGAATCTTGAGGAGCAAGTTGCTCTGATCAAAATGGCCGTTATGTTAGTGTCCTCAGCAAAAACTGAGGGAGGAAAAGTGTCAAAAAAATAAAAACAACAAACTTTTCTAAGTGTCAAAATAATGTGTGAACTACAAATGTTTTCAAACCGTGACTGTGTGATGGGAGAGTACTTTTCTTGCATTTATTTCTAATTGTCATTTTTATATATTTTCACCACGTGGTGATGTAAACGTGTCGTCCTGAGACTCCAGTGTTTTGTTTTTTTCCCGTTTATGTCAAGGGTTTTGTTGGCGTGCATATGGCGATGATGTCAAAAGGCCAACTGTGCCTGATGGACAGAAAAGAAGTCTCCAACCATGGCCCTCCTCTTAGTAGTGGACAGTAATGCTACAAAACATTCCATTTTAAAACCGTATGCAACCACATACATCTAAGAAAACAGATGAGGCTCTCAGACACTAAACTCGCTGTGTACGGATTACGTTCAGATCCATTTGAATGGATTTGGAAAGTGTGCTACCAGTGTCTGACATTGAATGGCCCCAAAACAGCAGTGAACAAATAGACATTATTATAGATTGCAAAGATTATTAGGACTAATCACAAAAAAATTATTTTGTCTTTGCTTGTTCGTCATGAACGCACCACTAGCCTGGCTCTGGAGGACTTCAGTTGGATGCTGTCTTTTGCACTCTTGTTTAGCCCCGTCATCTTTCTCCTCTCCATCCCCTTTAATCCCTAATCTCTCACCATTCACTTCTGAGAAAGAAGGAAGCATTTTCAAAGTGTTCAGTTCCCTTACTTCAGCCTGTGTATCCCTGCCCTTGCCTTAATGTCTCGTCCTCTCTTTTTTTTTCAACTCTTCATTCAGGAACACAGAGCTGATTAAGGGGCTTCTGTCATTTTTGTGGTGGTAATTTTTGTTTACTTTCTTTTGCATTTGTAAAAGAAATGTACTGCCTTCTGTCTGTTCGTGTTAATAAGAATCAAACTGTGTAAAAAGAAAGCAAAACAGACATGTTTGTGAGTAATTTGGATTTTGTATGTATGTAAATAAATATATCTTATCAGCCTTGTTTCCTTGTGATCAGCCTTTATTTTTCATCCCAATAAAACAGTGGATTTAATTTCCAGACTGTTTGAAAGCAATCACAGAGACTGTTCCCACGTTTGCAGCTGTTAAAAAAGCAAATGTGGAAAGACACTTTATATTTAAAGTTCCTGGCAATCATTCTGAAATATGCCTTTGCTAAGGGGCACAAACAGACACTTAAGGTGTTGAAACTGCAAAAATATAATTTTAAAAAATGCAGAGGTTGGATTTAATTGAGATGGTTTAGATCCAGCTGACAAAAAACATGGAATAAGTGATTTGGGCTATGAGAACCATGTGAATTCAACTGTCATTACATGCTAATTGCATGTTTTGTCAGTTGAGTTTAAATGATCTTCATGTGGCCCTCAGCAATTTTACATACTCTAAGTATAGGATAGCCCAGGTAAAGCCATGTTTATCCAGTTCAGACTTGGGTTCCTCTAGTGGGACGGTGTGTTGGATAAACTGACCTGCTACATGAATTTAAAGGGGTATTCTGTGCATGATTTGTTTGCATATTGATCGTCACAAGGAAAATCTCTTTTTGTTTGCCCTCTCAGAGCAGAGTTAGATACAGAGCTGCACATCTATATCTGATAGGCAACTAGTGTCTTGCTAAAGGACACTAAAGCATATTGCTGATTTTATTGTCTGTTCTATTTGCATTTGTTTTAACTTCTCTGGCTTCTTTCTTTGTATCTTTCTATTAAGTGACAGATTTCCTCATTTGATTGTGAAGCACTTGAAGCTATATCATTTGTATGAGAGGTGCTCTATAAATAAAGTTAATTATTATTATTGTTAAAGCAGGGCGGATGCTTGCTGTAAAACCCAACTCAGCTTCTGAACTCCTTCCAGGTGCAAATCATCGTGGAACTATTCCAAGTTTGTATTTTGCACCCTTAGATCCAGAATAAATAAAAAGAAATTAACTATAGCTTTCCTTAATTCTTCACAAGGTTCACTCTTACAAAAGGACAAACATTACAAATTAGTTTATGCTATAAATATGATACATGGTGTGAGAACATTTATAAAATGTTCAGTGTGTATCTGTACCTATCAAACATCAAATAAATGACAGCTACCCTCCACAAGTACTACAGTCATGAAAACCAAACCACTGATGTGCTAGCAACTGTGTGGAGCATAATCTGAAGAAAATAAATGAAGCCATATGGCTGAATAAATTTGCTTATCAAAAGAAATTAAGATGGTGTTTTTCCTCAAGATTTTACAGATGTCACATAAATCTCACCTTTTCTGAAGTTACATGTTTTTCTTATTCACATCTGCAACTGATGCTCTGCTGTTTCCTGAACTGCACAGTGCTTATCATTCTGAAGCCTTAACCATGAAACTTTTAACCTTTGGTACATTTGTTGCTTATAAATACCATAAATAAATCAAAATACAAAAATGAAACATATTCGCCATCTTTATTCATAAATATCACTACTGTATGAATATAAAACAATCTTAAATTACAGCTTTTTTAAACAAATACTCCAACACTAACACTATCCTTGGAAGCTCCTCAGGAGGAAAATGACTGGTGTGCAGTATAAGATATTGCATATAGCCTTGGCAGCTGTTGATTACTACGCCTTGCTGTAGTCTTAGCCTTTGACAGACAAAGTAGCATACTTGAATATCTGATATATGGTATTTCCTCAGGAATATGAAACATAGCCAACTATACATAGGTAAAGAAGACAAACAAGAGTGATCCACCCACTTCAATTTGAAGTACAATTTTGTCAACAACAGTCATTCAATACAAAAAATATTGGATACATAAGTAAAAATACAAAAAACAAAAAAAAAGAAAAGTAAAATTCATTCTCTATCAAAACTTCAATCCAAGGTACTCCAGCCTTTTTGTTAAGAGTTAAAATGACAAGATATAATTTTGCAACAGATTTTCTGAAATATCAGAAACACCGTTGGTAAATGAGTCTGAAAAATATGCAATGTCATTTAAGATTCCAAGGTTGTAGGCACTCCTGTGTCTTAGATGGGTGAGGTAGCTAGCTAATAAAAACTTTACATAGGTCGAGATGAAAACATACAGGAATAGAGCACAAGAAAGAAACAGTATTAAAATAAAGAGTGGAATATTGCCATGGTGGTGAATGCTCAGGCCTAAAATATTCCAGTGATCAATGTTGATTCGCATCTCTTAGTTTTTAGTCACAGTATAGTAGGTAAAGGTAAGAATGGATATAGGCAGTCCATCTCAGTATACAAGTGAGCATTAAAAACAATGACAGATGAGACAAACACACTTCAGGAGAGCTTTCACCTAACTCTCTCACTCTCAGTCATCTGCCAAAGACCCAAGTTTAACACTTTAAGGCACGGGAGCTGTGTTATCCTCTCCAGACCCCTCTTTGTGATCTTGGTACAGCCATACAGATCAATCCCTGTCAACTGTGTCAGGTGGTCGGCGATCAGCTCCAACCCCTTGTCTGTGATCCGCACACACTGTCCAATGTTCAGAGTCTTCAGTTCATGCATCTGGCGCACCATTCTGTTAATGCCATCATCACTGATATGGCAGGAACAGAGAGAAAGAGACTTGAGCTGATACAATCCCTGGGCAATGTAGGCCAGGCTCTGGTCACCGATCTTATCACAGAAGGACACGTCAAGTCCAGACAGCTGGAGAGACCCCATGGCAAGATGCATTATCCCTGTGTCACTGATGTTATCACAAGATCTCAGGTTCAGGCTGCACAAGTGGGTCATGTGTGACAGGTGGATCATACCTGCGTCTGAGATCCCCCCACAGAAGCTGAGGTTGAGCACTTTGAGCTTGTTTAGGCCCTTTGAGACGTGTTTGAGGGACAGGTCTGTCAGCTTCTGGCAGTCCTGCAGGGTCAACTTCTCCAGGGACAGGCAGCCTTCTGCAGCACTCCGAGTCATGCCAGACAGGTGACCAATGCCCACATCAGACACATGCCTGCAGCTGCGCAGATTAAGGCTCTTGAGTCTGTGCAAGCCCCAGGCAATGAGCAACAGGCCTGTATTGGTGATGTTGCTGCAGCCTCCCAGTTCAAGCACCTCCAGGTTTTTTAGATACTGAGCAATTCTGCCCAGGCTAGAGTCAGTGATCTGTTTGCAAAGGCTAAGGTTCAGCACCCGCAGGGATGGGATGTCCTGCACAAAGGCATGTCCAAGTCCGTTGTCTGTGAGGTTGAAGCATCCACATAGATTAAGGCTTTCGATGTGTGGCATCCCTTGTATCACGTAGCTCAGACTTCGCCTAAGGCTGAGAATCTGAACTTTTTTAATTCCTCTGGTCTGCAGACTAGGGAACAAGGACGGGTTAGCTCTCCGGAGATGGAGCTTGGCTTCCACCCCCCTCCATACAGACTTGTGGTAGGACGCGTCTCTCCAGGCCGCGCACACTTGGGCCACTCTTCCTTTGTCTTTAACATCAAGATAGCTGAAAATAATGGCTAATATCTCCGGGAAAAGGCATGATATGTGTGTCTCCATCTCAAACATAATTGCAAACCGAGTGGCCTCGGCTGGAAAGGTAGTTGGAGAGCAACGGTATTGTGGTGGTTAGCTCGTCGAAACTGTCCTAACGTTACCGAGGTTGCTGGCTGGCTCGGCTACGTTAGCTAACGTTAGCTAGCATACAAACGAGCTAACTAGCCAGCTAGCTTAGCTAGTTAGCTATCACTGTATCATTACAAAGATCCACCGATCCCATTGCGACGTAGCTTAATGTTACCATTAAGCTTTGATGATATATGGCTAAAAATGACGTGTAATGAGGAAAATCGTAGAATGGAAACACTGGCGCAGATGCAGGAAACTCCGAGTACTCAAAGGCAAACGCAACACTTCACTAGCAAGCTGGCTAATTAGGCTAACGCCGTTAACTAAAACTTACAAGCTTCGAAAGCAACAACAGTCTCGTCCAAGCCGCCCGGAGTCTATTAGTCCAATCAAGGCGGTCCGAGGACTTGTTCCATGAGTCGTCCCTGTCTTGTGTTTATATCTACAAAGTTGTGTTTAGCTAGCGTTGACTGTAGAGGTAGCTACCAGGTTCCAAGGCATTTTCAGCGGCCATACATCCCGGATCACTCCCAAGCTCAGTGACTGCTTCTTCAGAATTGAATAAACCAGCTCTCCACTCTCATGGACCTCAGCTCAGCTACTTGCTAGCGGCCCCTAGTGGAGACAAAGGGTACTACCACAAAGACGGTGCTGGCTGTACAAGAATACCACTGTATGTCTGTTGTTGTTGTTTTTTCCATAATAGTAATACTAATAAAAACAATGATCATGATAATAATGGAAAACGATCTACAATGTGCGTTAGAAAGGAATGAATAAAAACAAACGATTTAAGTAAAACTTAAAGGGTGAGGATAATTAATAAAGGGCAATAAATTAGGTCATCCCATTATTAAAAAGTTATCACAGTTATAAAGGGGAGTTTTTAAGAAGAAGTTTGAAAGATACCGATTTTCCAGGCCATTGCTACAGACCTGATCACCTCTTGTTTTCAATCTAGATTTTGGAGCAGCCATGAGGCCCTGCCCAAGACTCAGCCGCAGCCATCTGTGCCTCTCTTGGTTGAAAATATGTGGCATAATTTCTGTGTGGGCTCCTGCAGCACATGTGCTGTAAGACAACAGCATTTCTTTTATACATCTCATTCTCTCTGTCATTTCCCTAAAAGTGGCATTAAATAACATCAGTCATAGTACTTATTATATTTATCTTCTGTTCTGAGATGACATCCAAAACAATAACATTTGACAACAGAGTCTGAGTTTTGTCTGTAATCCCAGAAACTGACTCAAACTGAGTTAGCATGGTGTTAAAATTCAACAGCCGTCAATCCTTTGAGCAGCAGAAGCAGTAACCCAGCAGTGTGGGAAACGATTGAAGCCTTCACACCTTTCAGAGGTTAGCAAGGACTGATCTGATGCCACAGACAGTTTGCTCACGGGGGAGCAGACTAGGAAAAGGAGCTGTGCTTGAAAGTGGAGCCAGATAAACACTTTCAAATGTATTTCACAAAAATACATTCCAGCATTTTCATTTTCTAGTCTCCAAATAGCAATTTCAAATTCATGGGCAAAGTAAAACAATATGAAATGTGTTTATGATTTTAACATGGAACACAAAGACTGAGATCCAACACTTTCAGACAAGTATAGTGAAGCCAGGAACAAACCTACACTGTCTTTCCTATTTTTGATGATTTTCAGTGACATTCATGTTGTGTAAGAGTGTAAAATAAATGATGAAAATATAACAATGTAATGTGATATGAAAGTGGTGAAAATTTGTGCTTGAAGGAAGTTTTTGAATCTCTGGATCAGGACAGGAGGTAAGATATCTTTCATTTTGGGTTCAGAGCTTACAAGTAAAACTGCCTTTGGCGGATTTTAGGCTCATTTCTTCACAGACACACATTGTGCTGTCAGCTGTATTAAGGATGCTTCATCTTTTGTCCTCCTGTGGCATTTCCTCCACAAAATCACAATGGGAACAGGACGTGGATGTATCTCTGACCGCTGACCAGTGGGATTCCATGAAATGTTTAAATTCCTTCTCAAATTGTGTAAGATTATCTATAGAATTAACCAGATGAAGATCTTGTTTAAGGCATAAATCACACCACATGAGCTGAGAAAGTTGAGCTGCAGTGTTTCAAATCTGTGTTGGCTTTTATGAGGTCGGTCTGCTCACACACTTTCTATGTGTTTTTCCCAATTAGAAGTTGAAGCAATTAATTCTGGGTTGAAGTAATTACCTTTTTGTGTGTAATGCTCATTGTTCAAATCCCACATCGCCCTGTAGTCTGTTCATTAGGAAACAAAGAATCACACTGCACAAGCTGTTTGGACTAATTTTATGGTCACTTTTGCCATTTTCGGGACTATAAAGAAGCAGTTCCTGGTCGCTTTAGTGCTTTTGGAGAAGGCTGAAATGTTAAGTCACTGTTTATTATGTAGACATTCAAACGTCTAAGTTAACTATTTCTTTAATATAAATTAAAACTCATTTTCTGAAGTGGACTATTTCATTTCTCTTGTGATTTTGATGCACTGTCCATTTCAGTGGACTTTTTGCCTTTGATTTTTTATTATTTATTTATCTGATTATTTTGTACATTTGTTCTAATGTTAGATGTTTTTATAAGACCCTTGGCCTTTTTATCTTATCTCCCAAAATTGTGTTTTTCTGTTTTTTAATCAATGGATTTTAATTCTAAACTGTATTTATGAGTTTCTGTGTAAATTAAGCCTGAATTAAAACCCAAATGCGTTATTCTTGGACAAAATCAATCCAGTATGGTCACGCTGTTGCACCTTGTCTAGCAATTAATTCCATTAATATAATGTGATCATACTAGCCTTGTGATGGTTTTTCATCTTTGATGTGCATAGATAGATAGATAGATAGATAGATAAAATCACTTCCAGGGGCATGCTCTATAACGAAAAGGTGAAAAACTGCCGGGGTAAAATGCAGCTTTGCTTGGTTTCAGCGTTTTGCTCTGTGGAAAACATGGAAAACAGGGGCAGTGTAACCAAATGCAAGGCAGGAAGCTCCTCAAGGACCACTGCCAACCAAAGAGGCAAATGAAGAGTGAGCACAGAGCTCAAAAAAAAAAAAAAAAAAAAGAAAAAACGAAAAGATTGTCAGTGAAACCTTATGCTAAGCACCACCTGTCAAAATAGTCATACATTCAGCATCAAAACACCCAGACGGAGACAAGTGGCATCCGATCAGCCCAATAAATATACTTAATTTTAAAAAATTGACAGGGGGATAAAATAAACAGGGGGATTTTTATCACTTGTTTTAAGAAAAATAAGATTTTAGGACTGAATATGAGATTAATTGGCTTTTTTGTTGTTGTTGTTGTTGTTTTTGCAGTGTTATTTTATTTCTCAAAATGTTCTAATAGGCTACATAACAACAAAATGAAATACACTGCTGTTTATACTGTACTACATTAAACTTCCAAAATAAAAACCATGCTTCTTGGGAGCAGTTAGTGTGTGTGTGTGTGTGTGTGTGTGTGTGTGCCTGATACAGGTTTTGGCTCATGTCCACTAGACCCTGAAAAATGTTTTTATTCACCTGCTTCCTTCTCAGTTACCACTTGGTGAAAATGTCTCCAATCTGGCACGACACCCGAAGTGACCGCAGAGAGGCGTTCACTGACCTGGTCACCTTCGGAGGATTGGAGGAAACCACACTGGGTGCTTCAGCATGTAGCCTAGAGTGACTGTAGTGGTCTGGTGTGGACAGGACCAGGCTAACAGGGCGTATCAGAGTGTCAGACTGAGCTTTCTACAGGGAGGAGAGACTGAGATCAGGAATTGGCTCAGTGGAGAACAGAGCAGCCCAGACAATGAGAACTGTGGGCTGATGGGAAAATCTGGCTATTGGCACAGCATGCCTTGTAATCATGAGCATAAATTAATCTGCTACAATGCTGAGAATGTGTTCACACAACAAAATTCACTATTAACTTTTCCTGTTGCCACACCACAGACATAAGAATCTGTTTTTGTTAACCTGACCGCACATACCCAGAATGCCCAGAGAAAATACTTTTAAACTGAGTCACACACAGGAACAAATTCTTATTCATAAATTGTAATTTATAAGTTTACAGGATAACATTGGCCTGGTAATAGTATTTTTGTAAAAGGCGAAGACTTAAAGACCTGGAGAGAGGCCCAGAGCTGCTGCAGAGATCGTGTCACAGAGCTGGTGTGTGTGTGTGTGTGTGTGTGTGTGTGTGTGTGTGTGTGTGTGTGTGTGTGTGTGTGTGTGTGTGTGTGTGTGTGTGTGTGTGTATGTATGTGTGTGTGAAAAAGCAGACAGAGAAGCAGGAGATCCAGGATCTGCCAGCAGGAGAGAGATGATTGGCCTGTTCAGAGACTCCTGGAAGTCGTGTGACTGGAGCAAATCTTCATTCAGAGGCTGGTGGGCAGAGCACAACCCTAAAAATGCTGGAGGGAATTGCTGGAGAACTGCGGTTTGTTTTTTTTTTCCACAGCGCAGAATGGTGAGGAGACCACGTATTGTTTTCTGGTCAATCATTTGCCAACTGCAGTGGTGAGTAAAGTATATATTGCACCACAATATAAATGATTATGTCCTCTTATTCATTGTATTCCTATTTTTGACATGCAAACATGAAGTGAGAGTGAGGCTGACCTCAGATTCACCTCTGACCTTCACGAGGCCTGTTGTGGAAGCAGCCATCTTACAGTGCATATGTCTCTACAACGTCCTTGTTATGAATAATAATAACAAAGTGACTGATGATTTGTAAACCCACAATGTTTTCCTGTCTTAGGTGAATGATCGATTGAGGGAGAGGGCGATGCCGGCAATGATTTGGCATGACATGGAGGAGAGTAAATGGATAGATTATACAAGGAGAAGAGCAAAGAGACATGGTGAGAAATGAGAAAGTGATGACTCTTGGTATGGGAAGATCCAAGGCCCTCAGCCACTGCTCCTCCACTCCACGTTTTCTATATACAAGCTGAATGGATTTTTAAAAGAACAATTAATAGATTTTTAAAGGGATTTTTAATGATATGACACAATCACATATTTTCAACATTCAATTCATTTAGACTTTTTTTTTTTAATATATTTCAATCTCCAGCTTTGTAATATGGAGAGTATTAAAGCATTATTTGTTGCAGCCGTTTTAGTTTGCCAAAGTTCAATTTAATTGTCCAATAAAATGTTAGCGCCACTATAAATTCCATATACCCAATAAATTTCTGTCATGCATCATTTGTTCTATTCTTGGAAGGGAAGCAAATGAGCTCTTTCCCTGCCGCCACCAAAAGCCGCTGTCAAAGTGCCTTTGAGCAAGGCACCAAACCCCAAAAGAGACAGTAGAGGTGTTATGTGACCAAAAGTAAAAGTCTGTGGTAGCAAACTACAAAACATGAATGTGCATGACTCTATCTCCTGCAGACTGTGACAGTAAATGTCTTCAGATGACACGGCACTTTTTGGTTGCTGTATTACAGTCATTACTGTGTAATAAAGCTAACCCATTCTATACTTATTACCACAGATCAGGACACTTATCAAGAAGTTTTTGGTTTTGGGGTCTTTTGATGCAAATATTTTAAATCCTTAAAGTAAACATATTCTACCATGACAAAATCTCAAGTGGACAGGATGAAATGCCTACGGTGAAGTTTCTGCATCCCACTAAGTCTCGATTCTTATTTTCTTGCATTAGTGGTCTTATCACTGCTGAGGTGTGTGTATTATAACATATGACTCTGGGCAAATGGAGACAGGCCAAAAGAGTGTGGTCTGGCGGTTTTGGAGAGTCACTGTTTTGGCCGTTGTGGGAGACCTGGAGGCAAACATGAACTTATTACCTCTGAGCAGGAGGGAGCAGCTGGATGGCTTCCACGCAGAGAAACCAGGGCTGAGCATTTGTCTCCGAAATCTGAAGCACTGCACCCTGTCCTTTTCATTTTTATCTGGATGACAGCTATTCGACAAACCTCTCAGTCCAGTCCACCTCCCTGCTGGCAGACTGCAGACAGAGCAGCCAAACCTGTCTGTCTGGGTGGTCGGGGGTAGGAAGCGGGCCTCAGAACTCATGGGCATCTGTGGTGTTGATGGTTGAAGAAATTCTGCATGAAATGGGAGGGATCGCACACAGTGACAGTCTTTCAAACAAAACCTTAAGTTTATTTCACCATCAGCAGCATAATAGCCGCACAGAGATAATAGATTTCTTCTGTCTTTGCATGCATATGTTTATAAGCTCACCCAACAATGAGTGTTTATGATGAGAGAGAGAGAGGGAACCTATCAATGAATCAATCAATCAATCAATCCAGACCGAGTGACTGTATTCAGTTGAGGAACATGGTTGGCAAATTTGAGCATATTGTACTTAATCATAGTCAGTTTAATTTGCTAGAGCATCAGCCAGTATTGTCAGGTTTTTAGTGAAAAGGTAAAATGAGTGCTGTTGTCACGTCAAAGTCAAAGATGAAAGAACAAAAGGGCTGAATGATAAATGTAGTTCAATGGAGGCTGGAGAAGAGTTATAAGATTTTTGATCATTTGCGCACAGTTTGTTCTCCCAGTTGTGACCGGACATGAAAATAACTGTTAATTCCCTTTTTCTCTCTTCTTCCCCTTCCTCTGTGATGTCAGGCACCAAATCTGTCCAGCAGAGGGCAACGGCGGTCTGATAAAGTAATTGATTAAAACAAATCAAAGAGCTCCCTGTTTGATCGGTCTACCCTCGACGAGATTATCACCAGTTCAACCAGCCTTCAACACACTACAGAAGTGGGAGGGAAGAAAAAAGATATATATGAAACGGCAGAAATACCTCGTTTATTTCGCGTGCAGCAAAGGGAGAAAATCAGAGCAAAGGATCAGAGAGTGAGATGAAGGCGGATCAAGCAGACATGAAGACAGAGAGATAACGACAGGAGAGGCCGTGTAGACGGCGAGGAAAAGCAAACTGAAGACAGTGAGAGATAAAGTGAGGGATGGTGGTTCCCCTCTCGGCCTCCCCTGTGGCTGGACTTGTCTCTGCTAATGACCCTGTCTGCTGCCGCACACAGACAGATGGTGAATTAACTCCAATTAGCCCACTCTCACCAGATCTCCTCTGACAGCTCACCACACACACACACACACACACACACACACACACACACACAAACACACGCATGCACACACAGGAGAAGGAAGTTGGACACCCTGGGGCTGTTTACATGTGTTTGTCTTGGATTTGGTTGGAAGGTAAAGTATTGTATAAGAGAGGAGGTCTTGGAGGCGGTTTCACCATCTATTTAAAATATATTTAAACTCTTTTTTAAGGTGAACATATATATACACTTGTGATATAATAATTGTGTAATACATGTTTACATAGTGGTTTTATAAGTTTTGTTGTTGTGGTGAAAATATTCTGCCCTATCTTTATTTCACTTACTCTCACACACACACATACACACATGCACACATACATGTGTGTGTACATACATGTACACACACACACTCACTAAAGCCAAATAAGCTTGCTACATGAGCACAGACTTCACCTTGACTCTCATCAACATGCAGGACAGAAGTTAATTCCATTATCCACTATCTATCTATCTATCTATCTATCTATCTATCTATCTATTTATCTATCTATCTACCTATCTATCTAAAAAAACATTCAAATCAAAATTTAATACATTTTTTATA
>OMKZ01026101.1:0-30323 GCA_900302535.1 Neoniphon sammara
GAGAGCGGAGAGAGTCTTGAAGGATTGAAAAGGCAACACAGACTCCCACCAGTGATCTGCACAGGACCATCCTTGACTTTTAGCTGCAGTTAAGGATATCTGAGTGCTGCGGTCGGTGGGCTGTGGCCTTTCTGCTTTCAGAAGTGGAGGACTTGTTTTCAGCTATTTGTCTACAGTGACTTTTGTACACATTTAGCCCAACAGTGCAATTGTTCTGATGCTTGAAGTACATAGACATTCCCTGATGGATAGCTCTGATGCATGAGGCCAGGCCCGTTCAAAAACATTTTCCTCGCCGTGGCCCTCAGAGCCGCTTCAGGCCCCATTGTCGAAGAATGGACGAAACCCCGAAGAAAACCCTGACCAAACAGAGGGATGATCGTGTTGACACCTCTGTTTATACACAAGCAAAGGCTGTTGAGAAAGAGTACAGTTGTGTCTATCTGAGAAAATGTATCAAAATGACCAAAATACGTGCCTGCGTAGCATTCTACCTTTCCTGAGCAGAAAATAAGATGCATACTGCATATGTTCCACATACAGTAGAATTAGGATGATTTTAGAGGCATCTGAAAATCCCTATTGTTGTATTCCTGAACATTGAGCAATTGCATGTAACGGCGTTTGAGTCAGTATTTTTGTTTGTGTTGTTTTATAGCATTTCTACATTTTTTAAAATTCAATATAAATACATTGTTTACTTGTTCTTTTATCGTCTACTTGTCTCTGAGTATTAGCTCACATTTGTCGGGTCGTTTGAGGTTAGAGAAAGAGATCATTGCCAATAAACACATTTACAGTTAAGTGTGTTGAAACAGCAGAACAGCATAGCAGAAATACAAACACTTGTCCTCAGCTTTTGTGTTACATTCAGTATTGAGCTAGGTCTTGCTAATGTATACCAGGGTTATTTTTATGCACATTAGAGCACAGAGTCAATAATCTCATCCAAGGAGACACTAAATTGACCGTGTTACAAAAACTGAGCAGACAGTGATGACTGAAATTACTGCTCTAATAGCTAATGTCCTGTCTATCAAGATGTGAACCAGAAGATTCAATAATCAGGGGGAAAAACAGACTTAGCACAATGTCATGCTCATCCACCCATGGCCTTTTAGAGAAATCATTTTCACAGAACTGTATGTGCTCATGTACGTCTATGGGTGTGAGAGAGACAGACTTTCTCATGACAATATGCAGTTTGTGTTTGTCACTGCGTGTGCACAAATGACAACCAACAGCATATCCATGTTGTCCAAATAAAAGCCCCACAGGACCCAGTGGCTGCAGCGACTGACCTGTATCCTTCAGATCAGCGCTAATGTAGTCCAGACTGTACATCGAGCCATAGAGGAGAGGTTGGAACTCCGCTCGTGGAAAGTTGGCTCCTTGCTCTGCCAGTTTCATCAAGTACACATAGACAAAGATGTCTGGTTTTATGCACAAGATGCTTTTAATTCCTCAGAGCTTGGAACATGTGGGGACAATGATAAAAGCATATTGTTTGATGATGCATATATAGTTCAGTGTAGATAAAGTGAGGTCAGTGTGAAGCCGTGCTTTGATGCTGATCAGTGAGGAGGAATCTGATCTGAATGCAGTGCAGATCGCTAGTCCCTCTTTAGCAATCAGGCAGAGTTCGAGACCTGAATAGCTTTTATGGGAAAACTGAAGAGGCAGCGCATAACTTTCCACTGATACAGTATGTAGACATCATTCTGAAATCTGTTTCATTCAAAATTAAAGTAAACAATTTAAGTCAGAGGCCTCAAGTGGCAAGCAGAAAAAAAGACACTGAGCCATAGTTTGTTCTCTAACCAATTATCAGAAGCCAGTGGGCTCACCTCATGTTTCCTAAGGTCATTCTTTATCCTTAATCCCAACAGACTCCTGGGTCTCCAAATCTTAAATCTACAGGATTCCTCCCCTATGCCATTATAATCCTACAGTTTCAAATACAGCCTATTTATGGGTAAGGTATCCTGATGCAGTTCCCATAACCAATGTGTTGTTCTTTTGTTAACAGTAAGTTAAACAATCATCACTGGGTTCATCAAGTTCACACAGCAATGTGCTGGAGAGTGACTGGTTTCAAAAAGCCCAGTGTAGCCTACCTCAGTCACTCCCTTGAATGGAAAAAAAAAGAAAGAGGAATATGCACAGCATGGCTAACAGCATCCAGATGTTCATATGTTGAATTATGTCACATGCACAAATGGAGTGAGCTATCTCGGAAAATATTAGACACAATCTAATCCTCAGGAAATGTGGACAGGCTGCAGGAAAGGCGTGCTGGTGTTAATTGTTCATGACATAATTGTGATTTGGGGATAGTGAACGGGACAGAGCAAGACCAGTGGACAGACAAGCTGCAGGACAAAAAAGTGACTTGCAGTCAAGCGAATTTTCCATCATTTTTGTTCCGAATTGATAACTTGCAGAATTTTTACTATATGCATGCTCTTGCCAAGAGGAAATTTTAATGCTGAGCTGTTCTCAGTGGTGTTTGTTAGCCAAACACAATGCAAGAAATGTCTTGGCGTCGGCACTGGCTTGGCATTCTTCTTCCTGCTTCATCCAAGGCATTACAGCATGGGTGTATGGCTAACGTCAGCATCTAAACTCAATGCACAGTGCATCGTGGAGCAGCCCACATAATCTTTCTATCACCAAATACCAATAATATGCAGGCATCTCATACATGATAAGAAAGACAAACAACTATAGATATAAATGTCTTGTCACGCCTTCTTAAAGATAAATCTCTGGTCAGAATATGCTTATTATCAATTTAAAACCTAAAAATCCCCATAAGGGATAAGTCCAAGACCTCAATTGTCACTGACAGTTTACTGGAAAGACATTTCATGCTTTTATGAGAGCTAAGAGCGAAGCGAGCAAGATATTGAATCAACATTCAATGGTATTTGACCCACATTCAGCTTGTGTTGCAGATTAGATGGTCTAAACTCAGTTCATTTGTTTGGCTGGACTTGTCAGCTGTGCTCTGGGATCTTTTTTTTGTATTCAAACAGAACTGTATTATTCTGCCATTTATAAATGTTTATGAATTCTGCAACTTTCTAAAAAAGCTAGTTGCTACTGATAGAGTCATGAAGACATTCTTAATTCCTCATTCCAAATGCTTTTACTCTTCAGTATGGGATCATCAAAGAAGCTTTACCAAGACAGTGTTTCACTTCTTATTCTACTCTTAAGCAGTTCTTTTATGTAACTTAATCTAAACAATGACATAGCAAAAATCTTAAGCTCAACCCATGCAGTTGCACAAAAGCCAGCAGGATGGAGGAAGAACCACTGAAGCCTCCTTACAAGCTGAAAAAAACCTGGAAGATTCATTTCAAAATAGGTCATGATTCAGCTGACTCAGCCCTAGTGGCAGAACAATATCCAGCAATGTGAATGCACCATGTGATATCACAGCCATTGCAACACCTGCCGATAGTTATTCAATCACACTGAGCCACCATAAAACTGCTGCGCCACTCTGTTTGGTGCATGCTGACAAAGAACTTGGATGCAACAGGGGAGACGTTACCTGATGGTGAAATCTTCTTGACAGTGAGAAAAGATTACCCACAATGCTCTCTGTGATTGGAGGGTGGAGACTGTCTCTGCTAAGAGCCATGGTTGTCTTTCGTAATTACACTGCAGCAGCACTCGAGGCCACCGTTGTAATTTGTCAGTGCAATGAAAGTGTCCTGAAAATTGCACTGGTTCTTATTCACAGTTTAGGCCTTTACATTTCAGCCTTGCTGAGATTCAATGCATTCTTCAGGTTGACATTGCAAGGCTTTCTCCAATGTGAGGCCTTCAAGCAGCGAGGACACTCAAACTTCAGGGCCTACAAGTCCGCCTGGCCTTCATCCCAAATTCTCAAAAGCGATACCTGGCCACCTCTGTGGTTTCAAGACCAGCGATCTGTGGGGCAGCTCAAGTCAGTCCATTCTGTGTTTGGTGCCATGCCTGCACTGTACTGGGGTTCCCTGTCTGTCTGCACAGCTCCCTTGGGGCTCATTCAACTGGCACTACCTGTCCTGTCAAAACTGAATGGCTACATCAGACCCAGTGTCTCCCTCATTCTGACTTTACATCAATGCATCAGCCCAACGTGGATTATCATGGCTACTATACACAGATGGTTGCTGTAATTTGGGACCTGTCATCTCTTCAAAGTTTCCCCTGAAGATTTCCTCTTTTTTTTTTTACTGCATCTCATGTGACTGATAGTAACCAAAAACAGTCATTTTATGGAAATGACACAAGAACATCTTTTAATTTCTATGGGCAAAATTATTCCAGATCTGTCTATGGTGTGACTTTTATTATTGTCTGTTGTTTGATTTTAATAAAATTGTGAAATATTTGCCATCTGTTATGTAACAAACCACATTATTTGTTTATACACCCACCACCAGCTAATCATTGTCAGTGTTTCAGGTTGTGTGGACCTCGTCTTGCATCTACTTCCCTGACCAAACACACTCAGACACTTAAAAGAGAAGTATTTGACACTTTATTGCATTGGTTCCACTAATAAATAGTGTTCCACTCCCTCAGTAAACCAATAGTTTCCGACAGATGTAGGTGGGATTTGGTGCAGATCCCTTGTCAATGCTTCCAGTCAAGAAACCAATTGAAAACCTGTTTAATTTCTTGGGTTAACTAAATGAACTGTAACAACATTGTCCAGTTTTCCAACCAATTGTTTCACTGGCTCAGAAAAAGCTCAATATTGAAAAGTAAATGCAAAGGCTACGCGTAGACAGTGCATGCCTAAATTGAAGTTAAGGCTTGATTGCAAACATGAGATAAATGTCTTAAACTAAACTATGAAACAGAATAGAAAAAAAATAAAAAAAAGTAACACAAGCAGCCTTTATCTCATCGGTACACAGCTATGTGTATGTAACTCCACTCATTTCTTGGCTTTTGAAAGACAACGTGCAGCTAACATCTGAACTGCCATCTAAACAAACAGCTACAGTATGAGATACTACTGCATAATTGTGTTTATGTCCCCTTGGGCCTCGGACCTGGCCACTTCACTCCACACAATCCAACAGCACTGATACACATTTGGCTAATAAGAACATAAACGAACATATAAATGTTTTGGTTTCCAACTGCCAAAACCATTGCAAAGTGTAGCATTTTTTTTTCTTTTGGTTTGACAGGACATTTTAAATGACAGTCACATTCACATTTCAAATCAAAGTGTAACTTCAATAATATAAAATTTCTTTTATAATAAAATGAAAAAGATAAAGAAAGAAATAGCTACAAATGGTCCCGATATTGCAATCACAGTAGTCGTGGTGGCAGGGTGTGGGTTGGCAACAAGGTGCAACTTCTATTCAGGTAAGTAACTTCATTTCATTTAGTTCTACTGTAAACTGAGACTACAAATCAGCAATAAGGTCTCTCTCTTCAGCAGCGAGGAAACATAGGTCAGCAAAGAATCAGAGCCAGAGTTGTACATGCCCGGAGCTGTGCGGTCAGACTAAGAAAATAATAAAAGAGCAGCTTTGTAAACATTATCTAGAGTAAATGAAATGGAGAAAAATCCTTCCTGGTTACTAAAAGCCACTTACCGGAATTTGATTATGCTACTAACTAGGCCTGTCGTAGCTAAACTATCCTGACAATATCAGGGTGTGAGATCTTCATCACTTAATGTGTCAGTATGCTGGGCCTCTTAAGTTAAAAAGACTATTGTAACCTTACCAGAAAGACAGTAATATTCTACACAATAGTGTATTCAAGAGCTTTACAATGATCTAACTGTAGATCATTCAGCCACAATACCCTAGTCAGTTAAGATGCTGTTCCTACACTAACAGTATGTAAAGTCTAACAGAAAAGCAGATTCAAACCTGGCAGACAAACTTTTTACATGACTGCAATCACAGAGAAGCTGAGTGACCTATGGCTTGGAATGATTTAAGACTGTCTATTACTTCCAATTGGAGTAAAGACACTTCAAAATGATTAGCTGCCAAAGAAAGGTGATCCCAACGCACTACAAATTGCACTATAGAAAAAAGAACTGACTTCATTGAGGTGTTTTTCACATGGATCTTCACCCACATCTAACCCCTTTGGTAGCTTACAGCTCCAAAACCAGCTGCAAAAAGTTCCCGACATGATCAAAAAAATCAGCACAAATAAACATGTAGGGCTCACTCGCAAGCTTTTAGCATGGTAGTGAAGGATCCAAAATGGCCTCAGCCAAGTACCAGACTTTATGTCAGTTGCTACAGGTTCACTAACCCAGACAGAACAATGAAAGCATTTACTATCAGTACCAGCCCACACCTTGCCACCACTGACAAAACAACTTCTTTAACATTGATGCCAAAGGCGTTTGGGAAAAGAGAAAGTGAGATGTAGAGAACATGTGACAGTGAGATACATAATGTTTTGCGTAAAAGATTGCATTAAAAAGAGCCATGACACAAGACACATAAAACAAGACATTGTCCTCTCTTGGTATCTGTGTGCAGCTGTTTGCCGGCGCTGTCTGTATGTGTATTTGAATACGTGCCCACGGGGCTTATATAGGTGATGAAGGGTGCGCTTCACTCCACTGTCACAGACTTGGCCAGGTTTCTTGGGCAGTCCACCTGTGTTAAAAACAGAAGAGATCATTTGCTCCATGAAAAGCAGTAGTCATTCAAATGGACAACGCTGATGACAAAGCGCTACTGTCAAACTACCAAGTTAAAATCTTCACAAAACCCCAATCGTAGTGACAGGCCTGCTTTTACTCTCCTCAGAGCCTGGGCCACTGCTGCTCTCATCACGTAGATGCTTAGAGATACTGCTGAAGGTGGGTGGGCACACGATTGAATGGCGTGCACATAAATGTTTGCCTCTGCGTCAGAACAGCAGCACGATCTGGCACGGTCACCGACAGTCTTTCCATTACTCAGAAAATAACAGCTAACTGGGCCGTCCTGTCTGGATGTCTCTGAACCGCTTTACATGGAGTATCAACACTGGCTTCGTTTACATGCAGTAAACCCCTGTCTTTGACAGTAGGCTATTTCTAATACAGAGAGAAGACGGGATGATCCCAATAATAAGAGAAATAGTAAATATTGCTCACCACGTTTTTGTTGGCATCAAAATTGTGCAAGTCTGAGCTTATGCCAAAAGGACTAAAATGTTTACATGTCACAGTGTAATATTAATTTTGGAGCGAGCCAGACTCGTTATCTGAGTATGAGCTTAACAACTATTTACACTATTCTAGTTGTGGTGTTTACAGAATTAAGTTTCTTGAGCATCCAGACTAAGAACCTGCTATGTTTACATGCCCATGTAAACATAGCTTGTTGTTCATTTAGCCCACGGTTCTTCTTCCTTTGTTTACAGAGCAGTCCAGGGGAGAGCTGACAGGTTTCAGGACACAGGACTGGCACAAACATGGAAATTTTATAAAAGGATAACCCGTTGAAATGAACCACCGCGGTTTTTGAGGGATAACCATGTTATTTTCAAGGGACAATTAATTACATACACTGAATCAGTAAAAAAATAAATAAATATTAGGGACATCTTCCTGAGATTGAGCTGCAGCCCCCTTTTCTCATTTATCTCAAATGTTAAAAATCCTCTGACTTGCTTGTTTGTGTTCATCTACATTTCCTTTGTGACTGGTTTATATATAATAAGGGCAATCAATAATGGAAGGGCTTTTATACAGATTCACCTTACTCTGTTAGACATGAATGGAATGGAACCTTCATTAATGTCATTAGTAACACCTGTGCTTGCCCTACTATTGCATGTCAAAATGGCTGCTGTGAAAAAGGTCTCTGCTGACATATTTTATTAATAATGCCACTACAGAAAACAGTGTGGCAAAAAATGCAGTAAAATATCAGCTTATCAGATCAGAGATTGTTTGTTTGTTGTTTGATTGTTGGTGACTATGAAAACTAGTGAGGATTTTCACTTTGTCACTAAGTGTTGAGCGTTTCAGCAGCAGTACTCACGTCGTAGCCTCGCAGGACGGCCAGGTGGAAGGACAGCAGCTGCAGTGGGATGACGCTCAGGATGCCCTGGAGACAGTCCACGCAGTGAGGCACTTTTATGGTGCGGCTCGAGTTGTTGATGGTCTCGTAATCATCTTTGTCGCAGATCACGATGGGGCGGCCCTGTAAAGGGAGCAAACGACTTCAGATTTCTAGCACAGCGTCTGTGTCCCTGCTGCTAAACCTGCATCTGGGTGTTAAAGAGCTCAATCTGATAATTTGGGCTCTCCGCTGAAAAAATACCTGCTTTTTTCCTCCCGTTTGATTTTCACACCTCCAAACTCCACATCTGCTGCACATTACTAACAGCAATGATGTCACACAGAAACAACCCCTCCCTTGTATTTAAAGAGATGAGTGGATCAGACATGTGGCAAGGATATCAAAGGACTGTGAAATGAAACCTAACATGCAAACTGTACTTTGATCACCTAATGTTTATTGTATAAAGTCCTTAATTTAAAAGGGAAATACACTGGATTTTAGATTTGAACTTAAATTATTCAACATTATGCCTTTTCCCTTGGACAGTTTGGTCTGTTTTAGTGTATTCCACCAACTCCCATAGCTAGAAACAATAAAAACAGAAATTGATGTACCGTGATGTATGGCTCCATAGAGAATAAATGGGGAAGAAGGTAAAAGATGACACAGAAACCCAGAAAAAAACTTTGAGAGACAAGCTTAGATATTATGCTTCATACTGACAGCACCATAAAAACATAAAACATGTTTGCACGGACAAAATATTAACAAATGAGTACACAAAAGTCAGTTTCCAACACGCTGCTAATGGAACAGCTACAGGCTGTAAACTGGCACGGCTTCACAGCTTCATTTCTGGAGCTGTGAAGGAGCTAAATATGAATAAAAATAAATGTGTTTTATAGCAGCTCAAGCAGTAATTAAATTAATCTGGAGGGTCCATCACTCAAGTTTACACGGTCACCATGACAACAGCACCAGCTATGAAGTGAAGCATGACATTGTAGCAACCAGATGGAAAGCTCTGGGACAAATAACACACTGCAGGAAAGCTGCAACATATCGTAGATGTCATGCAAGCTAACGGAACAGCGAGGAAAAAGTTTATAGCCAAGTCTTCCACAATTAAAGACGCATTGTAGGAATTTTTGAGTGGACCAAGTAATTTTGGTAAAACACATATAACGATCATAACAATGTGGCTGATCAAGCTAAATAGTTTCACTTTGTAGTGCTGACAGTCTAAAAACAAACTATTTTCCTGTAACACTTCCAAAAAAAAAAGGTCAACGTTTGTTAAGACAGCCAACAACTGATCAATGTTTAGCTTGTCTTATTCTTATTGCGGCAACAACTATTAAAAAGAAAATGACATCTTTTAATCATCGTAGGTATTAATTATTGAATTTTTATTTATGGTTGATTCTTTGCTGCTGTAATGACCTAATTTCTCTTTGGCGATCAATCCAGTTCATTTTATTCTAAACTTCAAAGCAGCCCCTTCAATCTGATGTGGGTTCAGATGGGTTATTTGGTGTGTGTGTGTGTGTGTGTGTGTGTGTGTGTGTGTGTGTATTGGTCTTACCTGGCGGGCCACGACTTGCTGCAGGGCATTCTGACACTTGGTGTAGGTGTGATCTCTCATGATGATCATGATGACAGGCATGAGCTTGTCTACCAGGGCCAGTGGACCGTGCTTCAGCTCTCCTGCCAGGATGCCCTCTGAGTGCATGTATGTGATCTCCTTGATTTTCTACACAGGTTAAGAAAACCAATACCCATTTAAAGGGGCTTATCGAATATAAATGGTATACAGCAGTGGTTTACAAAGACAAACTATCTGTTGGCTTTTAAAAAGGTCAAAAGTTAGAGTTGAAATTTCAAAACAACAAAAATTACACCCATAAATGATGTACAAGACTTCTGTACTGCCAATGCTTTCATCTGGACAGGAAATAAAAATTAAAAGTTACAGTTTCAGATGTATAAAGTATATATAAGGCATTGTTACTGAGGCATACAGAGAGAACTGAGAGATAAAGACAGAGACAATTAAACTCACTACTGAAGTAATTAACATTTTGGCAGCAGTTTGAGAAAGCAAAGCTCATTACTTCTTCCAGCCTTGTATTACTTCTCTACAGCACTCCAGAAACACTTGGCTTATCACTAATGGGTCTTAAATGCAAACGTTGTGGCCAAACGGTTTTATATTCCACTGATTGAAATCTCAAATAATATGAGAGAGCTTTAATAGTGTTCAGATGCGGAGGGAAATGAATCATGTCAGGAAGCTTGGAGGGGCGGTGGGGGGTTGACTTGCTCACCAGTGCTCCTTCCAGGCAGGTAGCATAGTGGTAGCCTCTGCCCATAATCAGCACACTCTTCTGCTGGTACAGCTCTTCTGCCAACTTCTGGATTTCATCATCCAAACTGAGAACCTCCTTAATCAGATCTAATAGAGAGAAGCCATGCAGAAAGAGGACAAGATTGCTTAACAAGTTGATAAGAGGAACACTGTAGCAACAAAAGCTTAAAATACTGCAATTTGATTAATCTCCTGGAGGCCCTTCTGAAGTGATTCCTTCAAATTAAACAGAAGGTTGATAGATACTGTCATCATGACAAATGATGAAAGTTGGGCTGGGCAGGAACATAATGTGGAGCAGGGAGGAGGCCTGAGCAGAGTAGCCACACATTCCTCATTAGTTTACCATTAGGGACACCCCATCATATGCTTTAGATCCAGAGGAGCAGGCCAGGGCCCAGGGCCAGCTGCTAGCTCGCCCTCTCTCTGCTCTCTCTCTCTATGATCCCTCTCTCATCACATATCAGCCTCTTCTTCCAAGAAGATTGTTTGGACAAACAACAGAGCTGAAACAAGCTCTGGAGGCCAACAAATAAGACCCTCAGATGTATTTCCTCTTTTCTCTAACAAGTGGCTTTCCGCCCCTATACATTCTCATCTCACGTGTAATCAGGATTTCCCTGGCCGAAACCAGAACGCACGTCTGTGTGCAAGGCTTGCTTTACCTGGCAGCACTCTCAGGCCCTGGATGATCTCACGCCGTCTTGGCTGCATGGAAATCCTGTCGTCACACATTAACAGCGCAAACATGATCAGGGCCACAAACTGACTGGTGTAGGCCTGTGGAAAGGCAGAGCAGAAACAGAGTTAATGTGGTTACTGATGTTTACATACTTGTGAAAAGGTGGAAGCAAAGTACACTCTCACTGTTTACATCAAAATAATGAGCTAAAAATAATACATTTTTTGTGTTCTTTTTAGACAGTTTTGTTGACCTTCACACATTTTGATTATCTCCTCTGTCGAGCAATTTGTAATGCTGATAAAAATGTATGGCTACTATAAAGAAAAACTAGTGCCAGTGGTATTGCTGGCAAGGTGGCTGTACCCTGTTAGTACTCAGATTATCCATGCGTACATATTAGACCGCTGTCACCTAGAAAACTGCAAAAGCATATGGCAACATTCCCTGTTATGCTTTGATAAATGTAAAACACATCTCCAAATTGTCTTGATTATATGCTGAGAGTATGATAGTTTTCCTATCTCGGGTGAGAGATACTGAAACCCAAGAACAACAAACTTCGTCTTCAGCAGAGTTCATGAAGCTTGAGCTTCTTGTCTGCCTGTTTTGATAGTGAGCTTTTCCTCCAGTTATTAATGTGCACCAGATGAGAAGTGGACAGAGAGGTGGGTTTAAGTATACGCCAGGCAGCATTAGACTGCATGGACTTGAGCTCGGTCTCGTACACGCCCCAGAAAACACACATCACATCGACTCAGAGAGCATATTTTCTGATAATGTCGCCGCTCACAGCATCAACACATCTCAGACTCAACGCTCGCTGTCATCATCGCCCACTCTCTTTCTGTCCCTTCATCTCGGAGCACATTTGGAGGGCGCCCATGCCTGTTTGGGAGATTTAATCAGTGTTCAAGTCAAGCCAAGTAATTTCACGGGACCCTCTGGACTCAGAAATGCCAGCATGTTGGGCCAAAGAAATGGCTGTAAAACCTTTATGCACTTATTTTCCCTGACAGCACACAAACCACAGTCGCTCAGAACTCTGACAATCTGTGCTGTCAACTCAGCTGTGGCAACATCTTTAATACACACAGTAAATTGTGGTGCTTTTCTGTGTGCATGTCACCATGTATACAGCACACAATGAAGTGCGTTTCATGCAGAACGGGCCAACTGTTACTCTACAGTGATGACCACCCCTCAACACAGTTGAAGCAACAGAAACAGTTGTGGAGTAGAAACAGAATCATAATGCTGTAAATTCCCCCTTGATGCTGTCACTTAGTTCACAAATGCAGTTTTGCATTTGCTGTCAGTGGACCAGCAACAGGATTTGCCTTTTGATGGCATCAAATGGTTTTGCCTCTGGCTTTGCCAAAGACTTGTTCCATGTTTATAAATCCCGAGGATGATAATAGGAACATGGAAAGGGTTCAATTGTCTTTTCCAATTAATAAACAAAGTCTATAATTAGCACAGGATTAAGTCAACAGAAGGCAAATGGAGTGATTTGGAGTCATTTTGCAATTGGGCGCAATACCTTCCCTGCTGTGATTTGATGAGCTGGGCTGTGCAGCACTTGGTTGTGTTGGGTGTGGGTGTGTGGCCCAGCCAGCCAAGCAGTAAAATGATGGCGTCTCTGAGGCGTGCTCTGGTCTCCAGGCTCTCAGCTCTGGGGCTTTGGAGCAGCACAAGACTCACTGAGCCAAGCCCAAGGGCTGGGCCAGGGACGGACCTGCTCCACTCTGCACTCACTAGCTGGGACCGGAGCTCTGCTGCTTTTCTCCTCTCACTCTCCTCCGAGTCCCGTCTGGCAAAGCCTTTTAGCTTCAGACTGGGGGAGTGGGGACGACAAAACCATGGACCCCAACTTTACACGACTAGAGATGAGAATATCAGGTTTCTTTAACTCTCCGTGGGATCAGTGTGGAAGAATATGGCAGCCTCCACAAGGGCAGGGCCAGTCACACAATGTTTTCATTGGGATATTATTCAGTGTCACTGGGGTTGAGTTCATTTCTGAGATGATGCAAGAAAATGCTGTCAAGCTGCTCAAAGCTAAGTACAAAAATAAATAAATAAATAAAATAAAATTATGAATAATAATACATCCACGTTTTTGATATTGGTACAAATTTAAGTTGTGTGTGTGATTTATGTTGTTTATGTTGTTATAAGGAGTAATAACTGTGCTGTTACACAAACCAATAATAATTTTGCTCTGGATGATGAAGCCTGCGGCAGGAACTTGAAAGTGAGACCACAACATTCATCTTCAGCACCACTAATGAGATCTGACCAGCTGAGACACTAAAAAGTGGACAGAAGAAATTCCCCTGCACAAAGTCTGGCCAGTGACAGAGGACAAACATCCCATTCTGGAAGGGGACATTTCCCAGATATTCCAACCTGCTGGAATATTTTTCCCCACACTAGAAACTGTTCAGGGTGGAGGAATGCTGAGGAGAAAGTGTATCGTTTCAGTTGGAGGGTGTATGGCGTGCTGTGTGCAGAATGGGCGCTACGGTAAAGACATTAGGATGTGTAAAAGCTAGACCCCGTCAGAGCAAAGATTATGAAAAAGCAACCAAAAAGATGTCACTCATGACTCACCTTGGTGCTGGCCACTCCGATCTCAGGCCCAGCATTGATGTGGACGCCGCAGTCCGTCTCCCTGGAGATGGAGCTGCCCACTGTGTTGGTGATGCCCACAGTCAAAGCCCCTCTCTCCTTACAGTAGCGCAGGGCCATGAGGCTGTCTGCCGTCTCCCCTAGAGGAGCCAAAGGGAATGACAACGTAAAATGATAATGCTGATTTATTTGTGTTTTTTTTGGAAAATGTCTTTTGCATCACACAGAGATCAGATCTGAAACCGCACATCAACACAAAACACATGGCACAAACACAAAAACAAGTTTACAATGTGACCACACATTAGATTAGGAATATAATTCATACTTTCAAGACTGAAATGGATAGCAGAACTATAAGCCTCAATAGCTCAAGGAGTCTCAAACAAAGTATGAGGCAAAAAATTAATCAGGAAGAATCTGAGTGTCAGTTTAAGATCCTTGGGATGGAAAGTGAGGGACAAACGAGGAATGTGCACTAGATCAAGTCCAGATGGCACCGATCTCCCCACCTGACTGGCTGATAAAGAAGCAGACGTCGTCTCGGAAGACGGGTGTGTTCCTGTCCAGGAAGTCGCTGGCCAGCTCCACCATGACAGGCAGCTCGGTCAGCTCCTCCAGGACCTGGCGGGTCTGACAGACGAACAGAGTGCTGCTCAGCATCATCACATGAAACAAGCCAGTCTAGCTGAGAGCAAAACCGTGCCAGAGCACAAGCCTCACACCTGTGTCCACACACAGCCATGACATTTCCTACTGGTCTTTGTTGGAATCAGGGTGGATGGTGGAAAAGAAATGTTTCCATGATGGTCTGATTAAAAAAAACAAAAAAAAACAAAAAAAGGTAGTTACTTACTGCCACCCCAGCATGATAGCTGGTGCCACAAGCAATGAGGATAAGTCGTCGACACCTCTGGATCTCTTTGATGTGGTCTTTGAGTCCACCCAGTGTCACTGAAAGCAAACAACAGTCAATCCATCAACCTCCTCTTTTTCCACCTCATTAAAAAGGACCGTAACGCTCCCATGACAGTGTAGAGAAAGAATGCTTTAGTACAACAATCACTGACAGGATATTTCTGCACATTTTGAGGTTTATGATGTATATAACTTTGTGCACATACTTGCACTTGTAAAAATTCGTCAAATCCAGAAGAGAAAAAAAGCATCTATACTGATTTCAGCCTTTGTGTTAAATGTAATCAATATTTGCTATTCAGGCAATGGAAATTCAACAAGTTAATGAGTTCCTCTGTGTTTATTCTTTTAGAGAAGCTGAGGTCAACTGTGGGTGGTTGGGCATATATTTTAGCAAAATGTATGACTCAAAAGACAAGCAGAATAAAAGTGCTGGCATTTCTAGCGGTTATTCGAATCTTGGCCATTTCCATGTTACAAATGTGTAAAATGTGAAGGTATAAAATGGTGAAGTTACAAGCTGAGCTGTTGCATTTATGGTTCACTGTGGAAAAAGGGAGACACCTCTCTAACCTGTATTGTTGTCAAAGTTCACTCTTCCTCTCATGGTGTTGACCACGGATTCTGGCTGCTCAAAGATCTCCTTCTGCATGAAGGAGCTGTAGTTGCCTGTGGAGGACAGACTGAAAATCAGGGCACATCTCCAACATCATCAAAAGGAAAAAAAAAAGCAATGCCTCTTAGTAACATAGCGATGGACTTTTTATAAAGTGTGAGCCTACACGAGGCCGTCTGAGCAGGGTATTGTTGATGCACATTAAGCTCCTGAAACTGCAAACCACAAACTCCTGGAAGAGCAAATACATGACAATGTTTCACTGATAATCCAGCTTTCCTGAAAATGTAGCAAGTTTAAAAGAGATAAATGCTTCTTTCGGCAGCTTGTTTTATTTATTTTTTATTTTATTCAGTCCCACAGCATAAGTCACCTCTTAAATTAACGAAAACAAACACGAAGGCATCGGGGAGATAGTGTTTTTCCACCAATAACCGGCAGTGACAGTGAAATATGCGAGTGTTTTTCGGCCTGCCTCTGACAGCAATTTGGGTCATGCGAATTAGGTTATTCAGCAGAATGGCTCCAGAAATTGAGACTGAAGAGAGAGGCTGTGTAATGACAGGACCACAAAGGAATGTCTTGAGCCCAGCCAACATCAGCTTGCCTCTGCCCTCTGCTGGATCGTTGAGGAAGAGTCAGGATGCACAAAATCACCCAGCTTATGTGAACAACTCAGGTACAGAGGGTTTGGAGGGGGGTCAAGACAAGATTCCTGAGTCCAGCTGCTTACTTTGATCACAGTCTTCCCTGGGGGTGCGAGTGATAAAGCAGGGCTGTAAACTACCTGACTGTGAATGATAAATAAGACCATATGGCTGGAGGCTAAGATCCACCTCAGCAATATAACAAACCAGCCTTAATCAACATCTGCTCAATAATAACAGGGTTCTGAACAAAATTACAGGGCAAGGCACCAATAAGCTGTCCACACATATGGCCAAAGATAATGATCTGAGGTGGGGAGAAAATATAAACATCCCTGTGTGTGTGTGTGTGTGTGAGTGAGAGAGAGAGTGAGAAACACCTGGCAGGAGAGTGAAACTGCCCTCCAATGTGTTGAGAAAGCAGAGTGTGCAGTCCAAAACTCACCCTTCATGATCTGCTGCAGCTCCATCTGCAGGGTCTGGATGGCGCGGGCTGGGTGGTCTCCGGCTGTCCGCTTTATCCTGTGGATGGACAGCCGTCCGTCCATCACGGCAGCCACGTCGTCGTCCTCCAGGAATATCACCCGGTTGGTGTGCTCAATCACTGCACTGCCGTGACCAGACACAAGAAAGCTCATTTACACTCTTTGCTGCTTTAAGATGGAGCCTAACGCAGGGTAAGATGAAACCTTAACGGGCCTCCGCATGGAGAAAATGCATTTATTTCTTTAACATTTATTTAACCAGGCAGGTCACCTAAGAACAGATTTATATTTACAGGACAGGCTGGCAAGAGGAAATTTACTTCCTGAAGGTGACAGAGTGAGGTAACATGTTAAATGGGAATCTTTGGGCCAGTGAGTGAGCTGTAAAAGGTATTCAGAGAGTACATGGGTAGACGCTGACCTGGCATCAGAGGCAAAGTAGTACTCTACAGCTTTCTCATCCACAGGGAACAGGCAGGTGTCCTGGTCCATCCTGGGCAGGGTAGTGCAGCCCTTCTTGTCTTTACCAGCTGGGGAAAATAAAAACAAAGATCAACTGGAGCTCTGTAACTCTCATGCAATCGAATATGGAGACAAACCCAAGAATAAAAACACAGATTCAAACTTACAGGAGCGGTAGAGAACAGGAATGTGATCTGTGGACAGTTTGTGATCACTCTTCACTCCAATCAGCAGAGGACCTCCCCTCCTGGAATACAACAGTATGCTTATGTTTATCATATCTTAAAGGTGCACTATGCAAAATTGCAGAGGGTTGATTGAAATGAGGACCCTTTAGATTTACCTGGCAAACAACATGTAATTTGAAGGTTTCAGACAGCTAAATTTAAGACTAAATATAGTCTAAACCACAAAATAAATAAAGCTGGCTAAACAGTTAGCTGTTATAGTTAGCTGTCTTTAAAGTCCCTCTATTGTCCCTTAACTGCTAACTGTTTTGCCACCTTTATTTATTTTGTGCTTTGTAAAGCAGATACAGTACAAAAAATCATGTTTTGCAAGTATTAAATTTACTGTTCTGTATTCATCTAAAAGTGGGCATGTGCCACAAAGAAACTTGCCACAGCATGTTGAAAAAATAAGATCTCCAAAAACTGTATCTGGGACACATTTTTACACTTTATAAGGCCATAATTTTAGATCATTTATTTGTTCAGCCAGTTTAAGGGCCAGCAGATACCCTGATCCCCACTTGGAAGCAACAGCAGCAGTTTTGAAGGAACAGTGGGAGCATACCTTGTGCCAACAGCCTCTCCAGGGTAATGGATACTCTTGAAGACCAGGGCGAAAGCTCCCTCCTGGCAGATGGAAGCACAAACACATCAGAGAGGCCTTTATCTGCCAACTACTTCAGAAGGAGCTCTGTGCATGAGGAGGCCCTTACCAGCTGCTGGGTCACCCTCTCCACCAGAGTGGCAAAACTGATGTCATCACTCTCCCGGTTGTCATACATGTACTTCACCAGCTTGGCAATGGTCTCTGTGTCGGTCTCTGATTCAAACTCATAGCCTTTGCTCTCCTAAGGGAATGAATTGAGATGGTAAAGGCTGTTTATATGTCATATCTAACTTCAATTTTTAAAATACGTCATGTCTAATTTTCATTTAAAAAGGACATCCAAATGAATATACACAAAATAACTGCTCACCAGGAACTTCCTCAGGTCTTTGTAGTTGGTGATGATTCCGTTGTGAATGACAATGAACTCTGCAAAGGAGAAGGATCACAAACTTTCAATGTTTTGGATTTGAAGTTAGAATTCATACGCTCTGAAACAGCTGAGTCTTTATTAGCAGACTTTCACCGCTGTCTGCCACAGCCAGTAATTGTCTTGCAAGCTAAGCTTTTTGATTCACATTGATGTACGGCTCCACAGAGAATAGCTGCAAAAGGCAGAGTGGAAGGATGTGACAGTATTGAGGGTGCTTTCCTTGGGATTAGGAAATATTTCTTAATTGGGAAATTACTACAATGATTGATGTGGATGCAAAAGTCTGAACAAATCAAATATGTTTCCACGATATCAGTCTCCTACTTGTTGGTCAGACAGAAGCTCTAGATGTCTTTATATACATCAGTGCAACAGTACAGATTTAGGTATTTATTCACCAAAACATTCATGTCAACACATACTGGCTGGGCTGTTCAGTAGAAAAATATGTAAAATATTACAAAGTGATATTCATTATTAACCAACTGACCGTTGTTCTTGTCAGACCTCTGTGGGTGGCTGTTTACCGGGCTGGGTACACCATGGGTGGCCCAGCGGGTGTGAGCAATGCCGAGGTGAACATCAAATTCCACATCCAGGTCAACATCCTGCTGTTCTGTTGGTTGTGCACAAACACAACACAGACAATGTTCATATAACTGGCTCACAAATATTCATATAACTGGATCACAGTTATATACATATAAAAATGAGGGTTTCGTTTCCGAATGCTTGATTCGTGTGATTTGGTTTAAATTGCTTCATCTCAGACATCATCATGTCCAAGCTTAACTGACGCTTACTGTGGATCTCCTCGTCAAGAGCCTTCACTTTTCCGCGCTGCTTGATCAGCTGGATGGACTTGGCATTTGACTCCCACTCTTTGCCGTTGCCACCATCAATCCCCACACCTAATAAAAAACCAAAAATTTTAAATTGCAAGAAATTTCTAAAATGTCTTCAAAATAGTTCATCTTATGGTATTGGAAATTCAGCAATTTCCAAAACTCCCAGTTCCAAATTTTCATGCCACTACTGTTTGCATATTGTATGTGCATAGGAGCCTAAAAATACCCAACCTTGGTGGCAGTCACAGCACTTTGTGACTGCATATACACCACTTGTACCTCTTGTGCATTTTATGTAAAACACTCATGTCATCACAAGCTTATGTAAAAACAAAATTCCAACATTAGGTGGTGCTACACTCACATAAACCATGTAAACAGCCTGCTGACCTGAATGAAACCCAAATCCAGCTGACACCAGCTGGTAAAAGTGCTATACCGCAAAATAATGGTTAGTGACGGTGCAAAGAAGTCTTGCTTTTTATTCCTTACAGGCTGTATCCAAAAATACAGTCAGTGTGACTGATAAAGAACTACTTGGCTGACTACTTGGCTGTTACTTTAAATGTAAATATATAGTGGCTTAATGGGAACAGTTTTGTGCTTTATTACTACAGTGTTATTAGTAAGGGAAAATGAATAATTTTGCAATGGAAAGACGCCTAAATGAAAGAGGGAAAGCACATTAATGAACTGAAAATGGAACACAGGTGGGACACAAAGCACAGCTTCAGGACATTATCATTATCAGGCCTTCAAACAGACACTGAGGAAGAGTGAGGGAAAGGGGGCTGATAAACATGCCAGTGGAGAGTGTGTTGTTGATATGAGGCTTTTCCGTCTCCCTCACCGGCAGAGTCGTAGCCTCGGTACTCCAGACGCCGCAGGCCTTTGAGCAGGATCTCAAGGATCTCACGGCGAGTCCTTGGCACGTGGTAGTTCAGATAGGCAAAGATTCCTGGGGAGTGGAAGACGGGGGTTAACTGTTGTCAAGAAAGAATGACAGTATAGATACAGCCTGTGGACAGTTGGGTTTAAGCAGTATTACAGGATTTTATGAGACAGAGAGCGAGCCCAGAGCATCACCCAACCTGAGAATGTTTCACCACAGGGTTAAGAAGACAATGATGACAATAAAGACGTCACAATGCCTGCAGGAACCAGACCTGCAGTACTCACTGGTCTCACCCGTTTCTATTTAGGATACCACAGTATTCATCATGTCAAAGAAAAACGTGGGTGTAGCAAGACAAACTAGTCTGACAGGAGGTATAACTATTTTGCAGGGAAGTAATTTTGTTTTCTTTGTTGTCCTGGCGCTAATACCTCACTTGTGACAATGGAGTGTAATGATGAGCAATGCAGTGTATCGATGAACTCAGCCTGTCATAACATGACATCCCTGCGGGAATGAATCTGTGCAGCTAGAAATTGTTTAGGAGGGGGAAGGTAAGTGGCCGACACACAACAAACCTCAAAAATGATGTTCTGGTTTTAATCTTGAGCTGATCTCAGAAACTCGTTTAACAAGAAGGACTACACTTATTTAACCAAAAAGTCTAGCAAGTATCTTGTGAGACCAAATGAGCTGCTGCATGTTAACTTTTATAATAAATAAATAAGCTTTGCAAATTTTTAAAGATTTAATATCACAACAATTACTGTACTTTTGTGTTTTCAAGGTAACTTTAAAAATTTGTATTCAGTATTCATTTTTAGCTGTCCACGCCACATGGCCTCATCTTTGTATAAAAAGCTCTGTAAGTCAATGTGAGCTTTATTTATGTCTCAAATCTCGACAAATGGTCTAAGCTTTTTGTCTGTATTTGAATTACTCATCGCATGTAAACATTAAAGGCTGTTTTATGTTTGTAAGACGTGTCTGTCGACAATGTCTGACAACAAAAATGATGTCAGAGAGACAGAAAAAAGTGTCATCTGACAGCGTCTTGTACCTGTTAAATAGCTGTAAGGTCACAGACACTGCTGTTGGTTGTCTTATATTTTCATTGGTTGGATGGGCCGAGAGTTCAGTCGTTGTCATGGAAATGGAAACAGCGATCCAGCTGATTTTTTTGGCCATAGCTTTGGTTTAAAGATCTGGTGGCTAGCTATAAAACAATAAATATATAATAAATAAATACATCTAAAATAATGTATGGGTTTGAGGAGAGACTGGAAAAACAGGTGAGGAAATGTCCTCACCTGTATGGGTCGTCACAGAGGGACTTCAAGGACGCCCAAAAAGCTATTAACTCTTGGGGGGAAATTGCAGCAGCACTTGGTCAATGTTTTGCTAGCAAAACAGAAATGGAGAGGTCCTTGGGACAGGTAAGCTCATACGTCCTTTTATTGCCCTAATAATTTCAGCTTTATTAGGTAGTGTATATCTACTGTATATGAGCTATGTGGCAACAAAGTAGCAAAGCACAATTACATGGTGTCACGGTTAACCTTTGTTTCAAGCAGTCTGTACTGTAACAGCAGTTACACTAAAACCATCCTGCAAAGTTATTTTCCACTCTTGGTACTAGATCTAGCTTGTGTGTATGTGTGTGTGTGTGAGTGAGAGAGAAAGAGAGAGAGAGAGAGAAAGAGAGAGAGAGAGAGAGAGAGAGAGAGAGAGAGAGAGAGAGGTTCAGCAAAGCGAAGAAGAGGATGAAGGGTAAGAGTGGAGATGCTGGTGGGAAAGGCATCCCTGCATCAGCTTGTCATGGTTGACGCCACATGTTAAAAGCAGGAACACAGAGACCAGCTTTGTGGTGGAATCAGAGGCCAGAGCAAGAAGGGGATGGGTGACCTTTATCTGTAGATAAAGAGACAATAGCTGGATGGAGGAAGTCTAAAGTAATAACATATAAGATAGTGTAAGATATGTGCCAGGAATATGATTACAGAGCTGAACTGGAAATGCAATTAAAAATCTGTGTATGTGGGTTACATGGGTTACAAGTTGTAATATCTTGTTTTGTCTCAGTATTATGTATTTTTTGTATTTTCCAAAAAACTTTTTTATGTCTGTAGTCTTCCTCTAACAATCTGATTTAACTACCATTTCTGTGAGGATATGGAAACAATCTTCGATCCTCCCACTCATCCCATTCAAGCCCCTGCTCCAACGGCACCTAATCCTGCCCCAGATTAGCCTCTCTGACAATTTAATTACACAATGACAAGCATGTAGTAAAGCAACCACATTTACTGATACAATGCTGACTACTGTGCAACTGACTACTAAGCATGCTGACTACTGTCCAACATAAATCAATCGCATAATTGACAAAATTCAAATAGGGAGCAACACTTCTCTCCCTGCAGATCCTCAACATCTACAAGTTGTTCCTTGTCTTAATCCACGACCTGCTGATATGTCGTTCACTTTATCTCGTCATTGCTTTGAAAAGGGAGAAATCAAATGCAGCCTCATAACATAGCTGAACACTAACAGACACATGCAAATTCAGAGCCAGAAAACACTGCCTGCTACATGGTTCAACAGAGAATCCATTCAGGACAGGTGATGGACTGGAGAGATGGAGGAAGGTAGGAAAGGGCGACTCGCCAAGGAAATGTGGGCATAAGAACAAGTCCCACCTTTGTTAATGAAGGAAGATGGACGGTAGGAAAAATAAATTCATCAGTCCCTGCACGGAAAGCCCAACTAAGCCAGTCCACGCTAAAATACATCTTACTGTGCAGTGCTTGTAAGGAGAACAGCTGCTTTTTTGGTGTCTCAACAGTTTAGTCTTCTTATCTGGGTTACTCAGATTGGAGTGACATTGATGGGGGACAGGGCAGCTCTTATCAGTTAAGAGTGTGAGAGAATGAAAGAGACATTGTGGGGGAGTGAAAGATAAGGACAAAGCGTCTTAACCCATTTCCTATTACTGATATTAGTCAGAAATTATCCTCTGGAGAGTTTCTCTATACGAAATAACGATGTTTCACGGTGCTACATCCAACCAGTGAGCACTTCAGTTCACGATACATTTCAGCTCGAAAAGTGGGAGGAAGTCTTCAGATGTCTTAGTCTGAACATAAAATAAGCGTAATAACCAGAAATCCGGCACCTATATCAACAACCCAGATAGATAAAAGTCTAAATTGGAAAGTTATTCGTTCAGTCCAAGATGGGCGTAACGTTAACAAAAGCAGCTAGCTTGCTAGCAGAAAGCACGTCATCTTCAAAGGGGCTCACCGCTCCTTCCCGACATCAACTTGCCATTTGACAGGCCGAAATACAAACCACACAGACAGGACGCACACTTAATGGTACACTGGTTAACATTTTTGGCTAAGAGCATCAGCAACACTAGCTAGTGTTCGCTAACTAAGGCTAGCCACCCCTAGCTAATTTAAACTGACTTGAGTCTGAGGATGAAACGTACGTGCGATACCGCTTACTAACACTTCCAATTCAATTTCTGTGCTCCTCAAGCAGTTTGAAGGCACAATATTATACTCCCCTGACTAATATTTAGTAAAATGCTATGCATAAAGGCTTTATTCAACGCAGTACTCACCACACATGTCTACACTTTGGTTGCCAGTTACTGCTGCTTGCTTAGTTCCGCATCTGGGAACTCCTGTCAAGCAAGCTCCGCCTCCTTACAATTTCATTGAATCAAAGCCAAGCGCCTACTTCTCTGCGCCCGGCTATTGGTTCAAATGATCTGTCAATCAAGTGTCTGCTACCGACGCAGGCTGTTCTGACGTGGCATCAGGATGCAGATCCGTGTACAGGCACGACGGAGGTTTTCAGAGCACATCCTAGTGTACCATCTAGTGACGTACCCTGTCACACAAAACACACACCACTTCGCAATTAGAGGCGTATCTTCACTGCCTGCTGTAAATGTTGGACACACGTCATTTTCTGTGGAAAGTGTACAGGCTGGGAGTGACTGGAAATATTTATAACAGCATGGCTATACAAAGAGATATAAGTGACTATAGTCAAACATAACCCACCCTTTAGTTAAAAAGTTTAACTGAAATGAATGTTGACATAGTACAGCTATATTAACAGCCAATAATGTTAAGTTTTAAAACAATTAATTGAAACAATTGGGATTCATAGCATAAGATGTAACAAGCCTGCATCAGACTTAAAGCATAGATCAAGTCTCAAAACTATTAACAAAATTCAATACCAAGGTATGATCTTTGGGAGAATAGCAACTGCAGTGTGTATACAGGATAATTTATTTTATGGTTCTGGTATAAAACTCAACATGATCAACTGCTGCTTTACAAATTAAACAGCATTTCTATTTAAAATCATAATCAATAGACTCTCTGAGCTCCATTCCTTAGAGAACAATAGTGAAAAATATGCAAGTGCAGCAGAGCTCTGGTATGCTTGAACTGTTTGAAAGAGGATTCATAGCTATTTTATAGACTCTCACACCATTCATACAGAAATCAAAAGACACTAATCTGTGTGTGACAGATGAGAGGCATCCAGGTCAGTGATATAATTATAATAAACTTTATTTACATACATATCTGCATTTAATACAGTGGACACTTGAATGCTGCTGTACCTAGTGACTGATTCAGAAATGTAATAACGTGAAAATAAATACAATTACTTTGAGTTCTTGAGCCATCAGTTGTGTAACATCACCTCCCTCAGCCCTCATCTCTGGGGCTGTGCTGTATCTGTATCCTCAAACACTGTTAAACAGTGCCCTGACAACCGTTATCAAGGTCAATGAGCACATCTCTGCATGAATAAGACTGTTGTCTCATCACCACTACTCAGTGGAGCAGCTTCTAAGATACTCATTAAATACAACTATGGGATGGAGTTAAATGAGCTGGTGGTGGGGGAGAGAGGAATGTGGATGTGGTCTGGCTTCTTTTGGATTCAAGCTTGAGCAACCTCTTCCTCATCCTTCACCTGTGGAAGATTAAAAAATAATGTTCAGGGTCCCTCAGCATTTTCCATTTAAAGCTCCACAGATTTTCCAGAACATAATTTCTTCACAGCATTGCAAAGATTTTGGCTGTTGAGTATTATTCTTCAAAAGCATTTTTCTCATAATATATAAAATCAAACTTTGTGTCCTGCTATGTAAAATGTGAAGTCATATGTGTATTAGGACTGCAGCAGGACTGCATGTGCACTATTTTGTGCTAGTATTAAATCTCAATTAAATTTATCTTTTCATGCCAAAAAATACACTAAATGTTTCCCCAAGAACTACATTGTTGACAGGGTGTAAACCCTTCTGAAACAGCATGAGATACTAAAGATGACGCTTAAGAAACTACACAATACTTGTCCACTACTTTAGCTACATGCAGCACATCATGGGTTGAACTTCCGAGGGAGGGACAAACCTGCTCCACTGATTCAACTTCAGGGATATAAAACTGCAACATGTTTTGGATTCCGCTCTTCAAGGTGATGATGGAGCTAGGGCAGCTGGTGCAGGAGCCCTGCAGCTTCAGTTTGACAATGCCGTCCTCAAAACCCCGATACAGGACATCTCCTCCATCCTCCTGCACTGTTGGCCTGGGGAAGAAAAACATCAACACTTACAGAAAAGGAAGGACAAAGAGAAACTTTGAACAAACACTGATCTCAAAATGCATCTTTGCAAGCCAAACAGTCAATGTGTAGAACTGAGTACAATCTATGCAACAATTGGTACCTGATTCGAGTGTCCAGCAGTTCTTTGATCATAGCGACCACTTCATCGTCATCATCTGACGGTGCTGCAAAGAAAAGATGAGATTATTTGCATCCATGATTCCATTTATTTACATGGTTTTCTTGCATGGCTTGGTGTGTTGTTTACCTGTATCTGCACTCGGTATGCTGTCCTCATTCACAACAGGAAGTCCAGTGGTGAAGAAATCCATAATGGTGGCAAATACATCAGGTTTGATCACTTTCCATTCAATATTTACATCAGACTAAATGGAGAGAGAAGGAAAATGTCTTAGTCCAACCAAATGGCATTACAGTGTCTCCATAGTTTGTGGTTTATTTAGTCTGGGACTGACATTACCTTTGTTATGGTGATAAAGTCAGAGCCCAGGAAGACACTCTTGACACCATCAATTCTAAATAGCTGTCTGAAAGAGGAACAGAAAAATATGGAGAGAGCGTCATTTAAGGTTTGCAGCATTTCTAACATTTAGGGTCAAATTTTTATTTGACACTAAATTTGTGAATTTCTCTTGGAGATGAATAAAGTATCTATCTATCTATCTATCTATCTATCTAAATTTGTTAAAAAATTGAGGTTATACAAGCAACATTAGTACTGGACAGTACTTAGGAAAGGATTAGGAAAATATATATGCTATGTATTTATACACCTGTGTTGTTCATGTGTAATATATACACATAATCTACTTTTACGTATATTTATGATGTCTCTCTTGGAAATGAGATTTACTGGTAGAAAAAAATAATTTGCTTGATCTTAGAAAACAGTACAATTACAATACAATATACTGTACTTAAGTTTGTAATTAGTCAAATCCCACTCGCTTGCTTTTTATATTACTGTTTCATGAATAACACATGTAGATTATGAAGCTCCAAGAATATTCATTTGAGATGCTCTATCAAATCTGAACTGCATTTTAATTATTCTCTAATTGGCTTTCAAATATGCATAAGCTTTTACAAGTCTTGATTCTCTGGTTTGAAACTTTGGCAGAGAAATTACCTTTCACACACAATTACTGGTCAGACTGCCCTAGTACTGAGATATGCAAAAAGCGTTGGTGCACTCAGCTCTGAAACAAGAACACTGGGTGCAGACTCAAGGACACACTCAGGAACAAACAGAAATAGTTTCACTACTGTTTCCGTGAATTAAAGGCACTGAAACTTACTTTGTCAGTACAGACATTGCTTTTGTTACTGCCCTACAAGTATAATGCAAATTATTAAACAGCAGGGTAACATCATATTCGACAAGTTATACAGTATACCTGGCTAGAGGTGAGCAGAATGCATCACGGGGGCCAGGAAAATCCTTTGTTCCTGATTCAAGAACTGTGCGGCCAGGCAGAAACTTCAAGCTGTTTGGGTTGGGTGTGTCCTGGGTCTGAATGAACATGGTCCTTGCTGGGAGGAGACAAAACATAAGAAAGGAATGTAAAAACAGTCATAACATGCTCTCTGTGTTAGGAAGATGCAATGATGCTGTAGGAATACCAACCAGGAACAACACAAAGAGGTGTTTGTGGCCATCTCCTTGTGACTCCTGTGTTATGTGAAGGCCAGTGCAATCCGGCACTCTGATGTCCATAGCCAGCAAGTCTGAGACAGTGCAGGGCAGACAGATTTAAAAAGTTACAGCCACTGAGTCTCGAGAACAAACAAACAAACGAAAATTTCCTTAACAAACTCTTGCTGCAACATCTATAAAAATTCTAACAGCCGGCCACTTTAAGATGTCGCACTAACTGGTTCAAGATCTAGTAAATCTGCTGTGTAAGACTAATCTGCTGAGGACCTTTTACACACCTGTTAATTTAACACATAATCCCATTTATAGCAGAAGCAGCACAAACTGTTGTGCTGGGAGGATAAAATGACTGATACTACTAACACTTTATTTCAGTCACCACTGCCTTTTACTTGCACATTCACATGAACATGACCACATGTGTTGGTCATAGAAACTTACTTGGCTGCAGTGTACCTTACAAAAATGGATAGTTTGCTCTCTCAGTCTATCCAGAGTGATTAGTAATCAATTAAATATCAATTTAAAAATGTGTCTGTCAGTATATCCAGATATTGTGAAATGATGAATGGGCCACCGTGCACCTGCAGAATAACCTGTTGCTGGTCAGCACATTTCAAAGATGCAGTAGAATATGGAGGCCTCATTTTAATTTTGTTTTTATATCCTTCGTCACTCTCACGGACACTGTGAAGCGAATGGGGTGCAGCACAAACAGGGTATCCTACCTTAACAGTTATAACTGTTGAGTAAGGATGTAATTTATACCTAATTTAAGAAAAAACAGCGGTCACGGGCGGTTCATGTGAATAATGCTAGTCAACTATATAAAGAAAATAACTAAATAAAAGATGCTGATAGCACGCTGCTTCATGAGATTGCAAATACCGTTAACGTTATTGCTCGCTATCTGCGTCATTCTCATGGCTTGATGCTACCGGTGCTGGCATGTGAGGAAACTGGTTAGCTGGGTGTGATTACAAAAAGCAATGCGTCGAGAATTAAAAAATAAATATTCAAGAGGTTATCACTATAGTCACAGTCACAAACAGGAGAACTTACGGACGCGAAAGTCTGGCTGAAATACCCAACAACCTTCCAACCTGCCTGCAAGTCGCCATGTTTGTTATGGTTACCTAAAAGGACAGGAAGATGTCATATTCTTATTTGCGGAAGTGATGCGATATCACTGTACGTCGGTTTAGTTTGTCCCCCTCATGTTTACAGGTGGTGGATGGAAAGAGTGGTTGGTCTGTTATTGTTATGCTATAATTTGCAAATTTTCACAAGTAAGATATAGAAATGCCGTCTGGTAAGAACTTTAGGAAGAGGAGGGACTCGTCAGATTTAGAGGAAGATGAGATAACCGAAGAAGTAAGGTAAAGTCTGCTAACCTTATCTAAGTAAGTTAACTGAAATTCGACGTTAACGTTAGTTACCCAATGTTAAACCGTTAGCTAACTGTGCTGTGCTTTGCAGTATCTCCGTTGCCTGTTTATTATCTGGCTTTATTTCTTTGGTTTAGGTGTAACATTATTAAACAGTTACTGAATGTGGTTCAGTCGATTTGTATTTATCCTTTGTTTAACGTTAGAACAAAACTGGATGAGGCGAAGGAGCTCCAGAGTTTGCGGAAACGACAGAGTGGGGTCAGGTAAAGTGAGACTTTACCAAATTGTTGCACATTTTAATACGATTAGCCTATTAATCAAAATAAATGTTTGAGATTTGAATTAATGTTCATTTTTTCCCTCTGTTCAGTGTGACCGCTTTGTTGGTAGGGGAGAAACTGCCACCAGGGGCTGAGATTGATGTGAGTGGCTTCATTTTCTTGTATGGTTAACTAGCATGATTGACTGAATTTTTGATAAGGCAAATACTGAGAGGGGTCTGTCTGCAACAGCGGTGCTAGTACAAAAACACCCCCTTCCATCACTTGCCCTAACCTTAACCTCGGGGGTGGGCGTTTCTTGAACAGAGGTTTCTTGTACTAGTTTGCAGAACACAGACACTCTTGCAAATATTGGTTAAATGTTTGCTAGGTACATCTGTTACAATAACAACAGACATTTCTTTCAGGATGACCCCTTTAAACTGAAGACGGGAGGGGTTGTAGACATGAAGAAAGTCAAGGACAGGAACAGAGACATGTGAGTGAGAAAAGTAAACCTGTAACATCGTTTGTGGTTTTAGTTTAATGGCCTTAACAGGCTGAATCTGAGTGCTTTATATCATTATAAAACAGTATATATTTGTCAGTTCTTTTGACTCTGTGTTGACTGAGATGACATCTGTTTTCACATGCAGGACAGAAGAAGAGACAGACCTCAACCTGGGCACCTCTTTCTCAGCTGAAACAAACAGGAGAGATGAGGATGCAGACATGTATGTATACTACCTTCACTCACCACATTCACATACAAACACCCTTTATTTGGTATACAGATTCAGACTCAGAGTTAGCTGGCTTTAGTCCCATGTATACATTATTCAAAATAGACAAAAGATAAGCAGAGACAGATATTCATAGTCAGACTTAGTTTAGACATTTCAACTCAGAATTTGAGTTATACCTAAAAAGTTTTGAAATAAGCTTTCTTTACCAACAGTGTCCTGACTTGCCATGTTTTTTGGATATGATGTTTTAAAGGTGTTTTGCACATTTTGTTTAAAAGAGACCTTGCTTAAATACTCAGTTGGGTCAAGGTAACTGGGGTTGCCTTAGTAACAGTATGAGCATGTTGTGTCCCTTTGTGAGCACAGAGGACCGGTCTTCAATACATAATTGATTAAATCTGATAAATTACTTCAAAGGATGGTGGCTCTCAGCTTAATTTTGAGGTATTGTTCCCAGGAAGTGGCTAAAATGTGTGTTCTGCATTTTATAGCACATCTGGAAAATTATTTTACAATTGTAGGAAGACTGTTGGTTGTGTGATAAAATCTGCAACAGCCTGCTTGGTTTGTTTGTTTGATTTCATTTGAAATGAGTGGCTCTATTTGGTTTGGAACAGCTGACTATTGCTTTTTTTTTTGACTGGTTCAGTGGATGTGGTTCGATCGACTGCTTTGACTGGTGGCTCAGTCAAAGCATGAACTAAATATTTTCATTGATTCCTTAGT
>OMKZ01026101.1:30343-46253 GCA_900302535.1 Neoniphon sammara
CCCTTTGTGAGCACAGAGGACCGGTCTTCAATACATAATTGATTAAATCTGATAAATTACTTCAAAGGATGGTGGCTCTCAGCTTAATTTTTATATATTGTTCCTAGGAAGTGGCTAAAATGTGTGTTCTGCATTTTATATTTTTTTTTTGACTGGTTCAGTGGATGTGGTTCGATCGACTGCTTTGACTGGTGGCTCAGTCAAAGCATGAACTAAATATTTTCATTGATTCCTTAGTCACAACAACACTGTGCTATCACAGGACTTTGTTGTTAACGCATGGACTTTAAAAAGCCAGCCAGCTCACTCCTTTCATGCATACCCCCATCTCACCTCCACCTCAACTATAAAGCATAAGTGTATTTGTTTTATATGAGTAAACATGTTTTAAACAGCAAAATTCAGTGCAGAGATTATTAGGTCAATAATTTAATTTCATTAAATGGTGGTGGTATGTGTTTGTTGTTTGGAAATCATAATGCAAATAGTTTATATTCTCATTTTTGAGAACTCACACACAGCTGTTTACGAAGTGCTAAATGTTTCAATGCCTGTATTTTTTCCATATATATTAGTCTGTGATCTGTTCCCTCTCCTTCCTCTTAGGATGAAGTACATTGAGACCGAGTTGAAAAAGAAGAAGGGGTTGGTTGAGGCCGAGGAGCAGAAGGTCAAGGCGAAGAATGCGGAGGACCTCCTGTATGAGCTGCCTGAGAACATCAGAGTCAACTCTGCTAAGAAGACAGAGGAGATGTTATCCAATCAGATGCTGAGTGGGATTCCCGAGGTCGATCTCGGGATTGAGTATGTGTCCAAGAGTCTCCAAGTGATTCTGTAGATTTGGGTTATTTTAAGAAACCCAAGATTTTTTTTATATATGTGAGCACAAGCGTATACATTTTGACACAATGAGTAATTTAATACAGTGATCCATCCTGCGGGGCAGCCCATCACTTCTTTAATTTCCTTTCCAGTGCAAAGATAAAGAACATTATTCAAACGGAGGATGCCAAAGCCAAGCTGCTTGCAGAGCAGAGGAACAAGAAAAAAGACCATGGCACATCATTCGTACCCACCAACATTGCTGTCAACTACGTCCAGCACAACCGCTGTGAGTGCTACCAATTCCTTTTTGTTTATAAAATCTATGAAGCCATGTTGTGGTTCAGATTTTGACAGGTAACTTCAGGGATTAGCTAACAGCGTGAATCTGTTGTCTTAGTCTATCATGAAGATGCGAATGCACCACAGAGGCACCACAGGCACAGAGAGGAGCCCAAGGCGAGGCCGCTGCGTGTGGGTGACACAGAGAAACCAGGGCCAGAGGGTAAGAGTACGCTAGTCTACACTGACTCACAGTAATGGATACAGGCTATACAGAAATGGTACTTACTCCTCACTCTCTGAACTGATAATGTGACTCCAACCTTGTGTTTATCCGCAGCATCATCACCGCCAAACTACCGCAAGCGTCCAAATAACGAAAAGGCCACAGATGACTACCACTACGAGAAGTTCAAGAAGATGAATCGCCGCTACTGAGAACCTGGATGCTATTTAAATTACCTGATGTCCACCTTAGTATTGATTGAAACTTCTGGTTGAGCTATAAACAAACTTTGTGGGTAGTTTTTCCAAACATTCATTAACTATTCATAGGACTCCCCGGGATAGTGTTGTACATACATATTTTGTAAATGCATAGCTTCTTTTTATTGTTTCTAAGACATCTCTCACTGTTGAAATGGCTGATAGATTTACTGGTGACATATTATGTTAAAAGAGGATGCCACTTCATTTAAAAATTCATGTTATGGTTCAGGGCTGTCCCATAAATATTATGAGTATAGCAATCTCTCAAAGTCAGAGATCAGCCAACCAAGACTCAAATCTGTTCTGTCATCAAGATGTAACATGTTTACATATAAATGATGTGACTGTCATTGACCAATAGAACAACATAAATACTAATTAAGTGGTATTCCTCTTTAAATGTAGATACCCTGAACCATGAAATTTGAGTTTTGCTTTTTATTCCATAGTTATATTTTAATTGCCAGTTGTCGAACTGTTTTTATGACTTTTGGAGGGAAAAATCTAGTTTCATTAAAAATGTGAAGTCATTGAGTTTATAACTATACTTTTATTTGACTGATGCTTAAAGTAAAAAAAAATGAAAGAAACATTACAAAAGCATCCTTTTACAAATACAAAATCCAAGATCATACACATGCAAGTCATGACTGTCAAAACTATTAAAAGCTGTACAGGGATATTTAACTATTGGAAAGACAGACAAACAGTTTTGATAATTGAGTGATCATTGTGGTTTCAGGGGGAAAAATGTCACTATGTTTCAGTTTTACTGCTATATACTTAAGTGAATTTTTCAAAAAAAGCCATGTAAAAACTGATGGGAATGTAAGTTTTGATGAATAAATTTTTACAGTGAGTACTTCTTATTTCAGGTAATTCAGTTAATAATTGTACATATGTTCCATGGTGCTCTTTACCTGTGATACCTGTATAGGTAATGGAAATCCTCCATACCTAAATTTAAGTTCCAGTCCACTTTTGTTTAAATGGACACTAACTATAGGGCTGGGCAATATGGACAAAATAAAATATCAAATACCTCATTAGCGATATACTGACAATACTGTAATGATGACTATTTGTGCTTTCATAAGATTTTATTATGCACAAGAGATTTTTGCTTATCATTAGTAGTGTGAATATGACAACCAAGCAGATAGAGGCAAACAACACAACAGCTTAACAGTGTAATGAGTTCACAAAACTGGATCTCTTTACTGTAATTCAACCTTGAAAACCAGGAAAAGACAACATTTGTGATGTTACAGTATCCAAAATCCCAGAAGATATCCAGTCTTTTATTGATATACAGAATTGGCATATCACCCAGCCCTACTCACTAACACTAACATATACAAACCGCTGTGCAGTGGAGTTCTGTGAGCCAAACTGCAGTGCTTCATGGTTTCTCTATAGAGGCGGTCCCGTGTCCATTGAGGTGGTGCTGGGGGTTTGTCTCCTGTGAGGGAGGTCCGTCCATGTCCTCTCTGTCCCCGTGGGCGGAGCTGCAGCTGGTGCCTGGAGAGGCCCAGCTGTCCCGCCGCCGGTAGGCCTCACACAGGGGCAGGTCAGTGCTGTCCCACTGACTGTAGCTTTCCAGAACAGAAACCAATAGGAGGCACAGAATCAGCGCAGCACAGAAAGAGAGGAGCAGACAAGAGCGCCAAGTCAGAACAAGCTCATTCATACACATACAGAAGGGCACTTTTAAGGCACACGTACGACAGCGCAGGCAGGCATGAAGGTTATGCAAAAGCACCAGAAACAACAGCCAGAATCAAAGAAAAGCTTCGCTCTTCCGTTACTGACTCAGAGCAAAGTGCAAGCTTACTGGACTCCTCAAGAAAAATTAGACTACCTTGAACACAACCAATGGAATAATAACTGAAATGCCCACAAGGACTGCTGTATTGCTCTATAGTGGCTGTATTAACTAGACAATGCACACAGAGGTAGGACTACATACACTGATGATTTTAACTTCAGCACAGAAGTGGGATCAGTTGCTGAAAGAAGAGCAAGTGCAGCGAGGAAGGAAAGACACCCGGCATGCTCAAAGCAGGACTGAGAGACACTTCTCAGTGCTTTCTTACAGACAAAACAAATTAGACAAACTACCACGACGTTTTGTCTCTACTTTATTTCTTAATTGCAATGAGACTATGAAAATGGCTGACACAGACTGGTACAAATGTGTGCAACAGCACCATGTGTGATGGACACAGCTTGCACAGTTAACAGCTTGGATCGCTTGAGGGCTAAGGACGGAAAATTAAACACCTAACTGCTGTTACACAAAGTTTCCACCTGGCTAACCACTCATAGCTCCAGATTGGCCCTCAAGTAAATTACAGGAAACTGTCAGGTGTGATTAACACAGTCTACCCCAAACGTGCTTCCACTATTCATACTCAAAATTTACCTTACAAGGTATCATCTTTACATTTATGATTTAAATAGAAATATATAAATAATCTTAAAATCAACGTAATATTTATAAAATATTTTATTCAATATGGTTTTGGTTTCTTAAATGCATTTATTTTCCAGAAGGTATTTTATTCCCTTTCCCTACAAAGCCTCTTGTGTTTTAAGTGTCATGAATCATCAATATCCATCTATAAATCCATAACTGATCCTTAAAGGTGCACTATGCAAAATTGCTGTAAGACAAGTGAAGTGAGGACCGTTTAGATTCAACTGACAAAAAACATAGTGGCATAAGCACAAAATTTGATGGTTAAGTCTACATAGTTCATATGTGCTTACAGCATGGTTTTGTCAGTTGATTCCATATGGTCCTCATTTCAGTTGAACTTAGGCAGCGCTGCATAGCGCACCTTTAACTGACATCTGGTCAAACTAAGTGCTTTGATTTCATGCATATTCATGCACTCCAGTCACTAATTTAATTTTAAAATATTTTAGTTCTAAAGAAGCTAAGAAAGAAGTACTGATGATTTCTGCTTTAAAGAGGAATTCCACTCAATTTAACAATTCGGTTCACCCCTCTAACCTAGAACATATAGTGAAAATCTCTTCCAAGTTTGGTGGAAGCTAAAGACCAGAGGGCCAAAACTGTCACAGTCACATGTGATATATTCCCTGATGTTCAAAGATGAAAAGCTGCTCCAATGTCAATAAATATAAATACATGCTGATTTTAGTATTAATATGTTTGATGGCATATTTTGATATGTTTGGCATGTTAAATGAATGCAAAACTGAGGGCTATTTGAAGTACAGAGCGTTTAGACTCAACTGACAAAAAACCACGAAATAAGCACATAATTTTTCAGTGAGTCAAGCCTACAATGGGAACCATGTAGACTCAACTTTCACATTTGATGCTGTCCACATTTTTTGTCAGTCTAAAGGGTCCACACTTCAATGCAATTTTTATAATTGGGCTTTAATAACAGTGATATCTGTTCTGAAACTAACATTTATCCATATAACCTAAAAATCACCCTGGCTTTTCACCTACACCATCAGATTTCCATTTATCTGTATTTTATATTGTTAAAATAACAAATTAGAGGACCAGGTCAACTCTGCACCTTAGGGACATTTAAATGCTGATATTCAGTGGTATCCCCCTTTAATGCTGAAGTCTAACATTGGCTTTCCTGTCTACCATGGACAATTATGACACACACCATGGAGCAGAAAAAACACATGAAGGCACTTAATTGTCAGTGACAATATAAAGTCATTGGTGGGTATGCAGTGCTTCGTGCGATGAGCTCCGTCATGTCTTGGGCGACACCGCCGGGCAGGCATCACTCAATGGACATCAGCCACATATTGTTTGTTGATGAATGGTGAACGGCACAGCTTAGATATACAAATGAAGGTGAGACGACCACGACACTAAAAAGCTCCTGGGCTGAGATGGGGGTAGAATTAAACCCTTCATAAGGCTTAGAGGTGAATGGTAAAGGCAAGAACGTACACAGTGCTGGGCGTGGGACTGCGGAGGGGCAGTGGGATGCAGGCAAGTGTGAGCCTACTTGTACCTGGAGGAGTAATATTCTTCCTCGAGCTCGTACAGGTCGATGGCGATTTCGTCGCGGAGTGAGGTGAGCTTCTTGTCGCACTCCTCCTGCAGTGAGCGCAGCTGCTGGTTCTGGAGGCTGATGGCGTCGTTCACGGAGGGAAAGTCATTCAGAATCAGGAACTGCTTCAGGTCCGACACCAGCTTCATCAGGGACTCGCCGGCACGCACCTGATACAGAAACACAGGTAAGAGGAAACACGTCCAGAAATGAAAAGTGGGCTGATGATTTGTCTCCCCGTTTTTTCTGGACAGGAGAACAGTTTCACATTAATACAAGGCGTGATGCATCCCAAATTAGCTCAAACAAAAAACGTATTCAAAAGCCAAAGCTCACGCTAAATGATTCAAGTAAATTATCAGCCACCACATTGAATCCGATGCCAGCACACTGCTGAAGAAAACTGCGGCTGAAACATTTGATGTGAGGGCTGTTATATGTGTGGTCTTCTGAATAAATTGTTGTGTTCACTTCTGCTTACAACACAAGTTAAGTCCCCCTGCCATTGAAAACACATGATTGTTCTAGGATCAAATCACACCAGAGCTTTCTCTCCTGTGTCTTCCTCTCTATTTCCACTCTCAAAAGATAAAAAAAAAAGAAAAGAAGCAACTCAATAAATATTCTGCATATTGCTCAATACTTACAATGTTGGCTGCTCTGACGTGCATCTCATAGTGGTCTTGCTCCCCTTGGGTTGCCCGGGAAACCTGTGTCTCATCTTCTATCTGAGGAAATGTAACAAAAATATCAATTAATCCTTATTTATTTATTTATTCATTCATTTATTTATTTTTAGCTTTTCATGTTCCAGATCCCCAAGGTGACTTTCATTAAGCTGTTGACTCCTCCCATTTGAAGTGATTTTACTCAGTGGACTCTGATATGAAAAGATAATTGGTTTGTGTTGAGGACTGTTCAGATGCCTAACAAATAGATTCAACATGGTGAGTTTAAAACACAATGTTTAGATAATAACTCATACATTTATTTGCATCCCAGCAATTTTTAGTGAATTAAATTATAGAGAAGTAAAATCTCATTTTGCTGAAGACCCTCTGGAAGCCTATCCAGGACCCCCGGTGGTCTCTGGACCCCAGTTTGAAAACCACTGCATTAATCAATACATGGCAAGGCAGTGTTTCTCACCAGAAAGACAAAAGGGCTGATATTATGATAAAGTATGTCGGCTAACATTTATTTTTTGTGACTGCCCTGCTTTGACCTCTCTCCTAACTAAAACAACAAAGGGACCACCGTCCAGGGGAGATGTAAGCAGATACGGGACAAGGGAGAACAGTGATGTTACCTTTGCTGTTTTGATGATTTCTGTGAAGTTGTCCAGAATGGACCTGATATCATCCTTCAGCCTCTTGTTGTAGTTCTGGAGGAGAGTCTCTTTGCTTTGTGGGAGCACTCTCTGAGTAGCCATCGTGCTCAGGAAAAGGCTTCACAGCTTACCTTACCTAGTTACATTGACACAAACCCATTCAGGCCATGAGTTTACCTTTTAAAAAAAGCAAGCTGTAACGTATAGTCTAAAGCGACCACCTGATGTGTAACGGATGAGATTGCGAGGCATAGCTAGCAGGCTAACAGTTATGCTAACTGTTAGCTCAAACAACTTTCACACTTGCACTGCATACATAATTTTCCACAGTAACAACAGCAGTAATCACTTACCTCTTACTGCATAATTTAAAAATAGTAACGCCAGCTACTTTGACTAGAACGAAAACAACGTTGAAGCTACCGTAAAGGGGGGAAAATAATACACATGGGACTTCTTCGTTTTAATGGCGAGTTGCAAACCAACTTGAAGCTGCATATCGCCACCTATTGTAATGGAGTGGGTAGTATCATGGCTTTTACATCACTGACATTTTTAAAATAAAACCCTTACTGCACCTTTAACAGGAGAAAAATATATTAAAGTGGAAAAAGATAATATATGTTTGCTACATATAAAAATATGTAGCAAAACAGACTAGAATTTTTACATTTTTCATAGAATATCATTTTCATAGCTATATAAAACAATAGGAGCCGTGTCTTTTATCTTTCCAGTTATTTTCTATTTCCTTTTCTTTCATTTATTTATCTATTTTGTTTATTTTCTTGCTGTTGCTCTTTTCATTTCATTCGGTGCAGTGATATATGATACCTACTGTAACATGTATAGCCTACAGATATAAGCTAGTGTTTGTGAGCTCATTTTACTCGTTTTGCTCAAAAAAAAAAAAAAAAAGTTCAAAATCCTTTCATGTCAAATGCGCCCTATATATATATATATAGGGGTCCCCTATAAAGTGCACTTTCGGTGACAAAAGGAGCCACCAAGTCTTGATCTTATTTAACATCACTCGTTAATTTCACGTTGAATGACTGTATGATGCTGGCCCTCTTTCACATAAAATGACCATGGTGAGAGATGATCACCAGGCACCTGCCAAATGCTCTTTGGTATTTGGGTGTTGCTGGTAGGTTCAGTTGTACCAGATTCTTTGCCATGCAATCAACCCAGCTCTTATTTTACAGAGTATTTTGACTTGTAAACCATTTGTGGCTGCTGGGCTGCTAAATTCACCAATAAAAGAATTCGGCTACTTTTTTATTTTTCCCAGACTCAGTCAGTGGCGGTGATAGTGAGTAAATGCCAAAAAAAGAAAAAAATGGTGCAATTGTTTTACATTCATTTAATATTTTTATGACATACATAGTTTTCAAAGGCAAGCTTTGCAGAATGACTCAAGTATTTCGATATGGGTGCCTTCACTTTCAGCATCTGAAGCTGATGAATCCTCCATAAGTTTCCTACACAACACTGCGGTCGAAATACATTTTGTATAAACCTCATACAGCTGTGTGTCGTGTCAATCATCAAAACACATTCTTGGAGAGGACCCTGACTCTCTGTCAGTGAATATATGTGCAAGCTTCATTTGTACAAGTCGGGTGAGAAAAGTGAGCATTTATAAAAGATTGCACTCTTCAAGAAGAAAAAAAAATATTGATGATTTATGTTTCAACAGAGGAATATGTGAATTACACTTTGGGTTGAAGTACATTTTGGTTCCCCTTTCTTAAAATGTGCCAAGGAGAAAACTAAAAAGTGCCTTAAGATTTTACCAAGCACAATGCAATAAAATATTTTCCATATGACTATGGAAACAAAGAAACTCAAAAGGAATGCCGTGAACCAAAAGCAATTCAAGGACTCTCTTACAAGAGGACAGTTACAATCCGTGATTGGAACTGTAATATTAAGCTCAAGCCGTAGATAATTATGTGGCTGAGGGTAAGCATTATTTGAGTTACTAAGAGAGCTATACTTGTATTTTCACTTCAGGCGCTTACCAGAGTTAATCACAGTTAGTACACATTCAGATTTTACAAAGAGATGTCCATAATAAAGGTAGATGAGGAGTTGCATGAAAAACATTCCTGGTGCATATGCATACTGTAGACAGCAAAAGGAAGTTGTACATGTTTGTGTACAGGTATTTGGTGCTGACTGCAAGTGCAATAAATTGGAGTAACTGCAGCAGTGTGTTAGGAGCGTAAACAAAAGTGATGGTAGACTATATGCTACTTGGCGTGGGAGTACGGATGTAAGGCTTGAGAAGTAACATACTGTAAAACACAAGGAAGCAACAGAGAATCTTAAAGACTACATGTATATAACAGAAAGTTTTATACTATATTCTGTATGCCCAATATTTATATAAGGCTTGCAGGCTATATGGAATAAACATTGATATTCCATTTTCATCAAACAAATACAGGACAGTGACCACAAACATAACAATACACGTGAAAAATAAAAGGCAAACATATTGGATTGAAACAAAAAGTAAAAATTTAAATCATCATACATTGTTCTTTGAATTATGCATCATTATCCAGCATCTGGTTAATATCAATCTATGAGACTTGACAGTACTATTCAGAGTTAATGCTGTTTTCATCCTACCCACAAAGACCTAAGAGACAAAACAAGTAATGGTGTTGAAGAACATAAGGCAGTTTACAAACGTCTTATGAGATGTACTTACAGGTGAGTTCCTCTCAACCACACAGAGACAAAAAAATCAACTGTGTTGAGGAAAGAACGGAAGCTGTATCATTACTTTTTACACAAAAGTGCCATTATAGATGTTTTTTTTTTGTTTGTTTGTTTGTTTTTTCTTTCAAGCTTTTGTGAAATTATGATCCTGTCAGCCAAAATGACTACTTCCACTCTGAGAACTAACACATCAGAGGAATGGGAGTTTTGTGAATGTGGCGATATCAGGCCAGATAACAGATTTCACAGTAAAGCTCAAATGTCCATAAAATGCACCTGCCAAAGCTGCAGATAATCTATTTAGTCCCTCACTGAGCCATATTTTAGAGCCGACAAGAGAACTGTAACTGAGGTAGGCAAGAAAACAAACAAATACTTGACCACCGTATCCTCTGTGTGTGCGTACCAAAGGACGAATGACAATTCTTAAGATATTAAAAGGACATGACAAGAAAAATAAAGGCAACTGGAATCTATGTCAGCTTCCTTACTCTATTGCAACATTCAAGTGTAATGATGACCTTGTACTATCAAAACTAATTTGAGCCAGTTAAGAATGAGATCCATGCAGGCCTGCAGTCCAGCCGCAGCACTGGTAACAGCATGCAGATTGCCTGTGACAGTTTGCATAATTTAGTGGCGCCGCTACGTAACTGCCCCAATCTGTGTGCACATTCAGGGCTTTTCTTGAGGGGCCTTGAGGTGAAAGGGTGCGGAGACGAAAGGGTCTACAGCTGTCACTTCTGAGGTCCATGAGTGGAGAGGTCCAACGGGGACCGATCCCACAGCAGCTTGCCTGCTCACGTTAGACACGACTCTGTGGGCTGCTACAGGCTGCTGGGGCAAAGGTCCGTCAAAGTGCCGTGAATATTTGGCCAAAGCTTGTGGGCGGAACGGCTGAGGGGCAACCTGTCCCAAGACCCCTTGTTCAGGTGTCGCAGCGGGAACCACGGTTGGGTGAGTGTATGAGGTCTTGGGCTGAGGGGACATGCTGGTGACACCCGCGACCTCTTTCTTCTTCCCAAAGGGAGCCTGCAGGAACACATCCAGCTGCTGCTGAGCTGCAGTGGGGGCACGTGGAAATGGAGCATTAGCAAACACATCGCATGCGTCCTCTTGTGCAATCCGAAACGGGGCTTTCAAGAAGACATCTGGAACCGGCTCTGTTCCCCTTGCTGACTCGGGTACCTGCTGGGAATGATTCTGAGCAAATGTGTTTGGTTGATGGAAGGTAGCAGATGGTTGGGTCGGTAATGCGCCAGACTGTGCTGATGCTTGGAGGGGTAACGGAGATCCTTGCTCCTCCTCATCCTCAGAGTCCAGCAGTAGAGGTCTGGAGCCGCTGCAGTCATGGGCCGCCACACTACTCTCAATGTCTCCCCTGCCCTGCTGCTCTTCCTTCTGGACTTCCCTCTCTTCCGTTTCCTCCCCATCTTCATCGCTGGAGTGAACACAGCCCTCATCTGTTCGAGGATCTCCGTCTGGAGGTTCGGTCTCTTGCCCCTCACCAAGCACAGTGTAGCCATTACTCTCCCCCTTCAGTTCTGTGGTAGAGGTCAGAGACAGAGGAATATATTTCAGAAATGAACTTAAGACTAACAGTTAACATTTACATATTGTCGCTAACAAGAACCTTCCCCAAGCTTGAATCTCAACCATCTGAGGTCCAGCGGCCCATTTAGCTGTCATTCCTATGAGAACATCAACCTCAGTCACAAACATGATATATGACCAATGCAACATCTGTGACATCTGTATCTATTAAGGAATCAGTGAGAATGGCCCAGCAGTGAGGAGCCAGCACAGGACAACAAAAACAATACAGACTACTAAGTACATAACAAGTTACACAACACAGACGAGACTCTCCAGCTCTACCGCTACAATGAAGTAACCTTGTTTCCACAAATTGGTTTCAGGACAACTTCAGTATCCTCTAAGCACATTCCCTCAGCAGCCATCAAAAACAACGGCTCGTGTACTTTGAGTCAAAAGGAGAAATACTGGAGGCAGTTTTGGTTCTGGTTGGAATTAAGTTCTCTTGAGGTGTAAAGGAGCACAGAGGGAGTAAAAGTCTGTGGAAACAAGGAGCAAGAGCTTTCACTGGAATCACAGCAGAAGTAGAAACAGACAAGTTGACACAGAGGAGCAGAGACAGATCAGTCTTACCTCAGCGGAGTCGACAGCAGCTGTTAACTGGCAGCTCTTGGGAAGATGTTAGTGGCAGCCATTAAAGGAAAATACCAGTGTTTTTCACTTCTTGGGTCATTTCCTTCATCACATATCTATTTTAAATTACCCACAGCCCATTTCCCGTATTATGGCATTTCCAGATGATTTGAGCCAGGGCTCCTTTAATTGAAATATTACTTAGAGATCATCTAACTACCAAAAACAACAACAAACAGCAGGACAGCTTGTGTAGAAAATTAGTGAAATATAATTTACAACTAGCAATTTAACACAATCAACACTGGCCCTTTTTTCTCAGGATCTCAATGCCAGTGAGCAAGTTGTGCTCTAAAAAATGGATGGTTTGATGAAATTTAAGTTTTAACAAGAAAGATATTCTAAGGGCAATGAAAGGTAATGCAATTCAAATTTATTCGCAACATCTAAGAAGCACTGAACAAGAAGACGTGCTGAAATGAGAGGGGCAAAAGAAGAGAACGGTAGGAATGAAAGGCTCAAAAACACTGGTATTTTCCTTTAAATCTCAGGGCACAGCTCAATCAGTCAGAGGAAAGAACAGCTGAGCAAGCTGTGAGTAAAAGAGGCGATACAGAAGGGAAACTTTTGGGGCATTGTAAATTGGCAACACTGTAAATCTATTTCTTTGTTTCCTAGTTACAAGAATGTTTCTATATGGGCAATTGTGCTCAGAGTTGCCCAAAAAGTTAACCTATGTATCACTGCCTTAAAAGGGGGTGATAGTTGTTCTTTGTTATGCCTTCTTTTACTTTTTCCTGCATGGAAATCTCCTGATGATAACTGTACTTACTACAACTTATAAACATCTTTTCATGGTGTAAGACACACAGATACAGGCTTAAGAGCCCTGAAATCAAAGCTGAAAAGAGTGTAGCTGTTGTCATTAACTAATCTGGTGCTCCAAGACATGAGTAACCTACCAGGTAAATTAAACACAAGGGGAAAAAGGTAAAATAGCGGTTCCATATAGATTATCAACAAAGATTAAAGGCTCTTTATTGTTAAAGAAAAAAAGCAATCAAATGTGACCCAAAGACCCCAAAAGACTCAAATTATGTTCACATTTATGAGTTTTATTCAATGTCCCTCTTTTTTTAAACTACTATTCCTGAATTCATAAAAATAGAAGTACACACTGGATAATAATTCTGCTTTGACATATGGACATTTGCTGCCAAATCATGTCAAACAGCTTGATATAACCAAAGTAATTATACCTGTCACTGTTTCAACCCAACCAACACAGTAGATACATTGGTTTCACACAGCAACACAAGTAAGACTCTACGGGCAAGGCTAGAACTCTACAGGATACAGCACTGTGGTGTCTAATAATCATGTTAAGCATCATTGTAGAATTGCATAGGTTAGCCACCAAAAAACTGCAAATGACTTAACTGTACAACATTATTTAGAAAGAAAACAAAAAAAACAAACAAAGAAAAGTTGTATTGACAAATTATTTGTATACGCAATTCTTCCGGTATGGTCAGTGTGACTAACCTTAACTATATGTGGCATTTGGGGGAAGAGGGGAGGGGGATAGGTCAATTATGTGGCAAAAAATATAACAACAACTTACAGCATAAACTTAAAGTGGCATCTTAGTGGAAATGTATTGTTTTGATCTGTGCATTACATTTCCAAAATATGGAAACAAGAGTTTTGCACTGACTGAATGTATTATGTGGAAACAGACAACTCTGCTTCTATTTGAATTTCAGTGTATTAACTGATATTCAGCATCTGAGGTGATATGAAGTTTAAAAGGAGACTTGTGCCTGTGCAATAGACTTTCCCCTGGCTGAAGCCAAGCCAAAAAAAGAGGTAATGCTTTGTGGGACCTCTACATTAACAATGTAATCCAAGTAACTGGCCTTTAAGTCAATAACAGCAATTGAGAAACAAATGTAAAGCTGTTCCGCGAAGGAAAAGATGCCCATGTAATGTACCATGTACAGCTGTGTTTTAAGAGTAACACAAGCCTCTACTTATGATCAGCAGCCGACTGAGAGAGAGCACTTAAAGAGGAGAAAGGGCTCACAGAGATATCAGGAAGTGGATTCCGTCATGTGCCCTGCTTCGCTGTCTCTAAGATGAAGAGGAAATCTATCCCAATCATGCAACTTAAAACTGAATCCCCAGCATTATGACAAGTACCGGGATGGAGTGCTTTAAACGTTACCCCAATAAGGTAAGTCAGAAGCACAGAGTTGCACTTATAGATGAGCATAGCTAAAACAAAACAAGTCTAGCTCAATCCTAGACATGAATGGAGAGATAAGACAAAAAGACTTTGGACAAAAGAGAGGGACATCTTTGCACTCTTAAATACAGCTTCATAAAGAATACACAGAAATATTTTTTTCTCTATTATATGTACTTATGAATTTTATATATTTCATATTGGTACTCACTTCATACATTCATTCTAAAGCACTATCAATAGTCACATTAATTCATACCATGATAGATGAAATGCCATTAAATATTGAACACTTTAAGGTCTACTTCTTTTACCAGTGCTGACAAGGGGAAAATGAGGAAATTTTAACAGCGGTTTTATGTACAAAGGAGCTGTTGTGAATATTTCAGAATGAAATGAGTGTTACATTGGCTAAGCAACATCAAGGTATGTGGTATGAATGGACTGACTAGATAAGACAGAGGGGATATGAATGAAAGAGGGAGGTCATGTGCCACATGGGCACACAAGATAAAATACATTATCATGTGGAGCTTGTCTGATAGTATCTACACAAAACTGGACAAAACCTACACTGTACATCCTTCTCCTTATAGTGGGACACTGCAAAAAATCTGCTCATCTCCACTGACCACACTGACCCTGAGACCGGACCAACACATGGCTTTGCTGGTACAACTTGAAACACAGAATAATGAAATCCTTTCCTTACTTTGGCATTGTTACAAATCAAATCATTTCACTCCCTTCTGTTTCAGCAGTGCTAGTACTGACAATGGGTCAAAGATAAAGATATGACAGCAAACCCATTCCCCTGCACAAAAAGAAGCAATTTCGGTCCTTTATAAAATGCAACTGTACCATTAATAGTCTCACCATGTGTTGTAGATAATGCTGAGGGTGATGATGAGCTGCCATGACTTAAGTAGTGCAGCCAAGTTAATCAGCAAAATCCACATTGGCTTAAACAAATTTGACAATTTCATTGTGAGTCCATCGCAATTGATCGATTCAAAGATGTACTCTAAGGGAAAATAATACCCTGCTCAACAGTCAGAGTGAATTAACAAAAATATACAGGTATGCTCAAAGTCAGCATGTCACACACATGGTCACTGATCAAGGAGTCGCTATGTGGAATTCAACAGATTTGACTATCTAAATGGGCGCAGGTTGCATGTGCGCATCAAGATCACATCCAAAACAAAACATTTTTTAAAAGGCAGCCAAATTTGCCTACGGGCAAGCAGAGCAGTAAACCACAACAGTTTGAGGAAGCTGACAAGACTGTTCAAGAATGACATTTTGTCATCATTGGTCATTCTTGGTTTACCATTACATTGGTTCAATCAGTGCAAACAGCTCTGAATGGTTCACTCAGGGTGCGTCTTGGTCAATACTTTTGCTACCTACAGGCCTATATTACATATGTTCAAAGCTTCCATAGGAAAGTGCATCAAATTATCCAGCAGGTCTAAAGCTTTTCACTACTCACTCTTTTAGTCAGACCCCTGACACAAATGAGTGTGCCTGAAGGTGGCGTGTTTAAATAAAGCTTCAACCCTGAACAAGTATACAGACATGGTGAACACAATGTAGGCTGTGATCAAGCAAGGTAAGTATGTGCGTATGATGGAGGGTGATCACCATGGCAGTGCACACGATGAGGGGTGTTAATGGTAGTATGAGTAAAGCATGAGGAAGACCATGGTGTAGCCAGGACAGAAGCAGACGATGTGCTGAGGGGTAAAATGTAAGATTGTTACCAGCATG